>JANHFP010003694.1:244808-276499 GCA_032468135.1 Calamaria suluensis
ATTAACCCAGTCTCTGGCCAATAGGACTTAGTAAACGCCCACTGCTTTGGACTCCCTAAGCAGACCAAGGGAAAACAAGGGCTTCTCTTCTATTTGTTATACATATGATAAATGGGTAAAATGTATTATTCTTAAGTCATTATTATCATTTGAAATTTATTTTGAGAAATCACAATTTTTCTGCTGTTGAAACCTATATTTCACAAGATCACACATTACCTCTGGGCCCCCAAAGCAGAGGTTTATTACTGCATTCTGTGTTCTGAAACTAAGCAAACCTGACAACTATTGCAAATATAACAATTCCATAAAGTTACCTTAGTTTCCCAAGAAAAAGGAGCAGAGTGCTCATCTTGCCAGGTGATATCCTGAAATAAAAGCAGAAACACACCAATAAGCATGTACTTTTCTTAAGGCAAAAGGAATAGAATCAGCCAGGATACCTTAAAACTGAAGTCAAGGAAAGGTTTATTGAGACCAGCCAAAATGATAAGATCGTTTAGATTCTAGAATTCTCCACCAAGTAAGACAGCATAACTGAAAGGGGATGAAAAAAGAAAAAAATGTTCCCAAAAAGTAAGGCAATGGGAAGACTAAACTCCAATTCATAAATATAATTGAATATTTGTCTTAGAAAATACATCCATAGGGGGAAAATGTGATTAATGACAAAGTTTCCACACATTTTTTGAACCTCAGAACTGTGGGACTTGTTACTTACATGAGAACATTTAAAATCTATCATTCCCCATTCACAGATTCAAATGATCCATTCAAAATCTAACCATAACTGAGAAAATTCTCCCTCTCTCCTGGGTAAACCAACTGTTTAACCTCTTCAAAGCATAGTCTACCTGGATTTTAACTGTCAATTTCCCCATTCTTAACTATCCAATTAATAGTGTACTAGATCTTTAACTATTCAGTCTAACAAATTCATTTTATTATAGTTTCCCCTTTTGGTCCTCTTTCCCTTTAAATCTTCTTTTATCAATGATTTTCATTTTGTAGCCATCTGGTTGGCTTAATCCCTAAGGTCGTTCCATGTTCTAGCGTTAGGGTGACCTCTTCAAGTTTTATTCATATCCTGAATAGTACAAATTATTCCTATTTTATTTAGATTAAACAAGTTTAAATGAAAATTCCAATTTGTATCAAATACCCTTCTGTAAGAGGCTGTAAAATAAAATAATTAATTACTTGTCTCCTCCTTAATTTATTTGCTTCAACTTGTGAGCTTCCTGAATATTTTTTTCTCTGGAACGTTCATTAAAAAAAAATTAATTATACTTGCACTTAGTTTCTTCAACTTTGCAAGGTTGGAATTTTGAACTTTGTCCTTTTCAGACAAATATCATTCAAAGAAGAGATCATTAAGTATCATTACTAGATAATCCATCAAGTTACTGTCCCCAGCTTTTTCACTAATACCACTGATACAGAGACTGCTTCATCTGTCAAGATCTTCAACATCTGCCAGAAACGTTTAACATCCATAAGATCCTTCTCAATCATTTTATACAAGAGGCATTTTTAGTACTTAAGCTGCAAACCTGACTACCTGACAAATGTCTAATAGTTGCCGTAAATTATTTCTTTCAGGCATACCTGATATATCTTCTTTTATCAAAGTAAAGGACTTCTCTTATTCTAGTTTCAGTTCCTGACTTGAGTTTTCTTTTTTAATGTTTCATTGAATTGTAATCTTCTTCTCAAAAACAGCCTCATTAAAAAACTGTCAAACGTTTTGGTTTCATCCTCTTCTTATCCATTGGAGAAGCTTTGTCAATGGCTTGGTTTGGACACTTTCATATTCCTTCCTTCCTCCCTCCCTCCCTCCTTCCTGAAACATATTCTCACTCCACTATTAGAAACCCACTATTCTGACTGTAGAGCAGGAATGGAGTCTTGACACGTTATCTCCTGAGCATTTTGCATTTCTTGATTATTTTTGGAGAAGAATTTAGTTCAATTAAAAGCTGAGAATGGCTAAAAATATTGAGCCTGAGAAAGAGCAAAGATTTCAGGGGACTGTTTTAATATGGGCATACCGTATTTAATTTTTTCTAATTATTCTGAAAATCTTTACGAACCTCAGATAGCAACAGCTAAGTTACTCAATCAGCAATACAGTGAGTAACATTCTTTCCCCAGAAAACTTTTATTTTACTTTTTTTCTCTCTCTCTTTGAACCGATCTGATCTATATTCTTCCTGGGTGTTTGTGTACTCTGTATGCGGATTTGTATTTATTTGTGAATTGTGATACTCATATTGAAGTTCCCTTATTACAGTTTCTAAAGCTGAAAAATAAAAAGGTGAGTTTCAGTTCATTGCACTGAGCTAAGCTCAAACACAGTTGTCCCACAACGACAAGACTTTTTTTTTTAATCTTCCCAGAAGAGATCTATCAAGATATTTTCCTTAACGGCTTGGAGAGTTTCATCATAAAGCCCTATTTCTCAAGCCCTTATCTTAAACTATTCTTGGATGTAAAAAAAAAATTAAATGAATTGCTCCAGCATTGCCGCTGAGGAATGTCAAAGCCCCCAATCCGTTATGTTTGGCACATGCATGATAACCTCAGGAAGGACCCCTTGATTCTGTTGTGGTCTCATGCCGTTCATGCAGAAGTGGGCTTGCTGCTTTTATTTACTGGGAAATTGCTGAGATCCAACAAGGCAAGGGAGCTGATCTAAGAAGAGGGAAACAGCTGATGTCTTTGATTCACATCCAGACAACTTAGAATAAATCCCTCAGGGAAATAACATGAGTGTTCTCCTAGAGCAGGAATTAGGTTTTTTTAAAAAAAATAAACTTTATTATTTTAAAAATGTTAAAACATTCCAAAGTATAAATACATTAATTTCATATATACAAGTACATCCATACAATAATTCATTGTCCATTAACAGTACGTCCGTTTTCCTGTTATTTTAGGATTGTTCCTTGTCTATTAATCCTTTAATATACTACGTTGATTTGGACTGAGAAATATCTTGTTTCTTGTCTTTAATCCATTTATACCAACTTCCCCCGATGGCGTAATATTGTGAGTCGTTTTTATTGTTTAATTCCAGTGTAAGCCTGTCCATTTCCGCACATTCATATATTTTCTGGATAGTTGCTTCTTCTGTTGGTATGTTACTATTTTTCCAGTCCTGTGCGAAAGATATTCTGGGCAGGAATTAGGTTTTTATTTGGGCAGGAATAGGAACATCTCTGCCGGCTTCTGCACATCCATGACAAAAAGGTCATCCCTTAAGCCAAAAGACAGTCCAACAGCAGCAGTAAAAGCATCAAGCACAGAAAGGTCTGCATCTAGCTACAAGTCATCCAGGCAGTATGTTACAATAAGGGCATTTGAACAGAAAGACAGGAGAGGAGACACTGGTATCTTTCATTTCCTTTCCTTTCCTTTCCTTTTGAATAGCAAATGACATATACCAAGTGCAGACCATACATCACAAGGGTAGTAATGACTTCTCTGTTAGCCAAAGCACAAAAGAATCTTCTGTGATCACTATGAAAGTGTTTCAGCAGCAGCACTTAAGTTTTCTATGTGGCGTTTTAATAACACTAGTAAAATATGAAGATTGATGAGGAAGAGAAAGGAAAGAGCCCTTTTCTCGACCCCTAAGCTATGTTCCTGCAGTTTCTCCTTCATGCCTTGGAAGGCAATCTTTAAAGCAGGGGTCTCCAACCTTGGCAACTTTAAGACTTGTGGACTTCAAAAAATATATGAAAAACAGTCTTTAAAAATAATTAAAAAAAAGATAGCTGCTTTTTTTGGAAGAATTCCAGCAAAGCAATTGTTGAAAAAACAATGTAAAAAGATATGTGTGAAACATTAAATCAGTCACATATAACTCTTCCCTCATGGAAGTCCCAGCTGATATTTTTGAGAGTACCCACCACATATTCTCAGAAAACCAATGTGTTCACCAGTCCCAAAGAATTAGGATGCCCTCTTCTGAGAAGTATAATTGATATCAGACACCAGAAATGTGAAAAATTCTCATTATTTTTAAGTAATACTAACAACGTACCTGTCTGAACATAATGGGTCACATCCAGTGGTGAAATGCACATATCTTCGCTACCGGTTTGGAAATGTGAGCACCTGTGCCTCTTCTGCGCATGCGCAGAGAGTCTAAAATGGGATGTAATGATGTCACGGTGGGTGGGTGGAGCCTCCCACCACCGGCCCTACCAGTTCGCACAAGCTGGATAGATCTGCCGGGATTTCTCTGCTAGCCCCATCACTTAAAGAATGTCATCTTGCGGTACTCAGAAAGACAGCCATTCTTGTTGAGGCTCCTACTTGGAACATCATCCCCCTGAAGATTAGATAAGCCCCAAAGCTGTTGACTTTTTGTAAGGTATTGAACATGTGGCTTTGTTCCTAAGCATAAGAATTGGGGAGTCACTCCTGATCCTGAGGTATTTATGCTGATGGCTGGTTGTTGTTTATTTCAGCTGCTGATTATATATGTATATATTTGTATGCATTTTTAGAGCTAAAACCCGTGCCGGCGCAGTGGTTGGAATGCAATATTGCAGGCTAACTCTGCCTACAGCCAGGAATTCAATCCTGACTAGCTCAAGATTGACTCAGCCTTCCATCCTTCCGAGGTTGACAAAATTGAGGACCCAGATTGCGGGGGGCAATGTGCTGACATTTGTAAACCGCTCAGAGAGTAAAGTGGTATATAAGCGTATGAAGTGGTATATGTCTAAATGCTATTGCTATGCTATTTCTATTTATTTTACGGTTTTAATTTCTGTTATTCACCCAGAGTCACTATAAGGAGATGGGTGGCCATATAAATTGAATTAAATAAACACACACAAAAATCTGAATATGCATACAGTAATATGACATATAGGACAAGACAGACTATAGATAGGCAAATATAATTATTGTTCCCTGACTGCACTTTCATTGAGCCATGTGAATTAAAACTCCTACTTCCAAACCTAAATGAGAAGTTTTGAAACTATTATAGAACTTAACCATAGGAGACATCTCAGCCCTGGTTACTGGACCTTTCAGAAGTTAAAGGATCTTGCGTAAGTTAAAGCTACCACATAATCAAGTTTCCTCCATGCTCAATGTTTTTTTTTTTTAAAGAAAAAAATAATTTCAACTGTGCTTTTTCACAATTTCTCTTCTCTTAGTCCAACTAAACACATATTTAAAAACAGCAAATAATGTATTTACCCAGGAGAACAGATGAGCCTCTCTGCTGTAGCGTCAGCTCTCTGGAATATCCTAAACCCGAGGAGTGAGGTTTGACCCCACCTACCTCTCCTTCCAAAAGTGCCTGAAGACCTGGCTTTGATAATTGGCCTGGGGACCCAATAGGGGAGTACATCACAGGAGGGGACTACTGGACCAATTATCTGGTCACCACTCCGTGCACCCCCCGCTCTTCCTGCATCCCCTCTGTCCATCTTTTGAAATGTAGTATTACTTACGGGTAGCTTTCATTTAGTGCCCATGTCATTTAGTGATTATATGCATTTATCATGATGATTTAAGAAGTATCTTTATGATCAACCCTTGTATTTACAACCTTTGCAATCTCTGGGTAGCAAAGCAAAGCTGAAGTAAGATCATAAGCATACCCTGTTTTCCCCAAAATAAGGCATCCCCTGATAATAAGGCTTTTGAGCAGATGGCAATAAGGCCAATCGTTTATTTCAGGGTTCAAAAAAATATAAGACAGGGTCTTATTTTTGGGAAAACATGGTAGTTGTGACCACTTAATGACCAGGTTTCAGGTCCTAACTATGGTCGCTAAGTGAGGACTTCAGAGAAATATCCAGAAAGTTAGTTTTTAACATGAAGAGAGAAGCCAAGATTAGGCAATGGTTGTCTTTCAGAATTATGAAAACTAAAAACCAGTACGGTGCAATATGTAGAAAATATATACTCCCATCCTAAGATTATCCAAAAGTCTAGTACTGATGTATCTTATGGGCCCTAAAGGTGCTCCTCTAGACAGCAAAGGGTTATCTTAAATGTTCGAAATAAACAATGACATACTGGTCTTACTACATCTCAACAGTTATGCCCATGTACTTTAGGTGAGCATATTGAGACCATTTATTAAGATGTGATTGTTACTTTTCCCAAAGTCTTTTGCACAGGTATCAAATATTTTAAAAAGGGAATAATTTTTAAAACTTCCACTGCAGAGCACTGCAATTTATTTTCTACACCGTTGATTTTCCTAGATCAGCAGGGACACTGGAAAACCTGATTTACATTTTTAGAAGGTGTTTTAAAAATATCCAGGCCTGGAATATTCACAATTTTTATGGGGAGAAGCACAAAAAGAATTGCCAGTTTCCTGTAGTCAAACATAAATGATTCCACAATACTAATTTTAGCAGTAACTTCCTACAGCCTGCTGTTAACAAGTTAGTTGTTTGGAGGCCCTTTTTATCATGTTTATTCCTGTGAATGAATTTGCAGGCTAAGTTAAGCACTGGCTTTCCTTCTTTCTAATTATTTTTACTATACAATCTCCTTTTTGACTTTCTACTCCTGAAAGATTATAAGTAGACAGAAAATATCCATAGGACTCTTAGCTATTACTGTACTGTATTCTTTAAATGGGTATTTGAAGAAGCACAGAATTCACTAGAAGAATCTTTCACTTCTGGTGTACTCCAGGAATTCTCAGAATTCCTAACTAATATGACCAAACTGGGAGATGATGTTTTGAAATGCAAAGTAGCCCTCCCCAAGTTATCTTGAATTGAAATCTGAAGTACCTAATATGTTAAAATATAGTTGAAATATTAGATAATTCCATTGTCCTAATATTGGCAAAATACTGAGAACCCCTGAGGCATCTTAATGCTTACCAAATTCTGCAATATATAAATTCCACAGTTGTTTGGATCAGTGGCCAGATTTAGAATTTTCAGAGTATGTTTTGGCTGGTCTTCTATGGGAGAATTTACTGTTTACAAAATAGTTGGAAGGCTAGATGTAACTAGTCATAAAACATTTACCAAACAAGCCATTTACCAAAAAGCAAACTGATAAAACTGCCTACTTCTATCCTTTATGTTCAGAATACCCCTTACTACGTTATACTTTTGCCTTTTTCTAGAGATGTGGGCAAATACTTGATTGCAGCTGCTGTAGCAACCACTTTTATTTTTATTTTATTTTCTATTTTCTATCTGGAACCTAGAAGCATTTTTAAGAATACTCACTGAGAATAGTGTCAGCTTCCTATTTTTTAAAATTAAAAGAATATTTTAAAAGTCAGATGGAGCCTCTTAAATGCCAAAAATGAGCCAAAAGGCACACATTAGTCCCCAGGAGCATATTATATCTGTTTTTTTTTAAAACCTATAGATTTCTAAATGCACACAAATACACAGAAAAGCAACTGTGTCAAATGAAAGATAATTGAAACATTAAGCCTGATAGCTGAAAATAACACAATTTTTACTTAGTAGCCATCATTTCTACTTGTTCTTAGCTTATATTGATTATCTAAACATAAATATTATATCTATGTTATATGCCTATATAACTATTATATCCATCCTTCCTTTTTATAGAGTTCAAGGCTGTTTCCAAGAGACTCTCCTTTCATTTTGACAATAACAGTCCTTCAAGATAAAGTTGGCTGAGAGAAAGTGACTTTCACTCACTGAAAACTTGCAAAATCCATAATTTCCATACTATAGGAGTGCAGGGTATGAACCATATGCCACCTTTCCTTAATCAGGCTGGGAGAAACTACATTACACTTGGCTTTCCAACACTTTATTCTTTTCAGGGTCAAATAACGTGCAAATCACAACACAGCAAATCTGATTCATGTACTGTAATTATATCAATATAAGGCATGCAAGTATGCACCCACATTAAAAATTTAAAAACCCACAGCCATAGCAATAGTACCACAGAGGAATTTCTACTGTATCTTATGCATGGAATGTAATCTAACCAGATACAAAGAATAGAATTCAACTGCCTGAACTGGAGTTAGTGGAAATGAAAGACAGTCCCACCTTTTGATGTGACACCTTTTGAGAGCCAGGCAACCAACATTTTGCTTCTCCATTAAAATAAGAAGCAGGTACAGTGAACTCTAAGGGTGTTGAGTGCCCTAGTTCATCACTCTTAAATTAAGCTTTTATTCAGACATACAGATTAACTTGTTTTTCATAAGAAGTGGCAGCTGTTCACAGAAATCTTGTTTGGAAAAACAGTGCAGCCATTTACAAATTATGTTGAACGTCCTGACTGTTACTAATGTTTTTGTTATGATTTCACACTTTCCTGTTTTCACAGTAAAATAATCAGGTATATTACAAGCACTCACTAGCAAGTGACAACTATCACTGGGATACATTATAAAATGAAGGGTGTGATAAATAGTAAGAATTAACACTAAAAGCAAAATGAATGGGAATGATGGAGTAAACCGTTAAAATCTGAGCAGGCGGTTCTTGTGTATTTAATAACTCTTGGAAATCTAGAGGAATTTTAATTCCTACAGGGGCAGAAAATAAACATTCTACAGACTCCAGACCTTTTAAACAGCACAGAACTTGTGGCGTGCTCATCTTCCATATGAATAAATTCCGCTGAACACAGCGTGACTGATATCAAAGTTGTTGTTAGTTGCAAAGTCGTGTCCGAACCATCACAACCCCATGAACAACGTTCCTCCAGGCCTTCCGGTCTTCCACCATCCTCTGGAATCCACCTAAGCTCAGGCCTACTGCTTCAGTGACTCCATCCATCCATCCATCCATCCATCTCATTCTCTGCCGTTCCCCTTCTTCTTTGGCCCTCAATCTTTCCCAGCATTATGATGTCAAACTACGCATACCCAATTGAGTTTGGAAGAAAAAAACCCTCCATCTATGACCTGAGACTGTGCCCATGTGGACAAGGACTGCTGAAACTATAGCTCATGTTCTGCTATACCTGTGATGGTGAACCTATGGCACGGGTGCCACAGGTGGCACATGGAGCCATATTGGTGGGCACGCGAGTGTTGCCCTAGTTTGGCTTTGATGCACATGTGGGCACTGTCCAGCTGATTTTCAGGCCTTCCGGGCACACCAGAAGTCTGAAAAGAGGCTGTTTTCAACCTCTGGAGGGCCTCTGGGCATGGGGAAGTGCCGTTTTTCACTCTCCCCCCAGACTCCAGAGCCTTTCTAAGGAGGGTGGGGCAAACTGAATTATGGGTGTGGGCACATGGCTGTGAAACCCCCCCCCCCGGGACCCATCACTTTAGTCACGCGATGGCAAAAAGGTTAGCCATCACTGTGCTATACTATACTCTTTATATAAGGACTGAAGGACTCATCTTATAACTCCTTACCTGGTAACACACACACCCAGGAAATTCTGACCATTTTTACTTACAATTGTTATCAGTTGCTATGATCTCTTTGAATGGAGATGAATTTTGCTACACTGCCTGTAAAATTAGGCAGTCTTTGACCATCCACTGATGCGCCCACCACCAATTGTAAAATTGTATCCTGTTTATTTTTTAATGTGTTCTGCTTTGCAGATCTGATCAGTGAGGGTGATTAAAAAAATATTTGTTTGTAAGAGGAAGCCGGTAACTCTCCAAGCCAGAGCATCTTGTCTACATATACCATCTTTGGTCCAATTAACTTTACTATAGGAGCCAGGTAAAAAGAAAACGGCCCTATTGCCCATGCCTCCCTGCCAGATACCTTTAGCCCTTTTTAAAACAGTAACTAACAGAAAGTCGGAAGGGACTTTGGAGGTCATCTAGTCCAGGGGTCTCCAACCTTGGCAACTTTAAGACTTAAAGTTGCCAAGGTTGGAGATCCCTGATCTAGTCTAACCCCCTTGCTCACGCAGGAGACTAGGGATTCAAAACCGCCGAACTTTCCGATCGACCAGCTCAGTGTCTTAGCCACTGAGCCACCTAGTCAAGTGAATATAAAGACTACCTTCCAACCCTTTTCCTCCATGCCTTCTGTTTTTGCCCTCTCTCCCACCTCCATGTACAGGTGACTCACGACTGCTTCGAAACCAAGGACCGGTCTAAACCGGGGCCGGGGGGGGGGGACCGAAACCCCAACATTACCCTGCTGCTCTCGCCCTCTGTGCATGTGCAGAGAGCGACGCGCCCCGCGCACGAAGAGCTCACCTCGTCCCCGAAGCGCACTACCTTCTGGCCGGTGTTGAGACGCAGGTTCGGGTAGCAGACCGGAGGCGGGTCGTCACGGGCTGCCCCTCGGTGAGCCGCGTACCGGGCCTGGATGTTGGGCTGCACCAGGCTTTTGTCAATAATCTCGTCTTGCTGGCGGGGCTGCAGCCGCTCCCAGTCCGGCCCGTAGCGCTCGCGGACGCGCTCCTTCTCCGCCATGATCTTGCGAGCCATGGGGCTCAGCGAGGAGAAGTAGCTGAAGCGCTTCCGCTCCCGCTCGTCCAGCGGCCGGTTCCCATTCAGGACCGCCGTGCGGGACGCGGCGATCGCCGCCGCCATGGACGCCATCGCGCGCGACCTGCCCCTGCTCTCACGCGGCCCCGGCACGGCGAGAAGGGGCAGCAGAGAGCCCAGCGACTCGTCCGCCGCGCCCTCCGCTCGGCGGTTTTGCTCCGCTTTTCTCCTCTCCGCCAACCTTTTTTTTTTTTTTTTTAATTAATTTTTGGGTCCTCCTGCTGCTGCGTTTAAGCGACGCCCCCACGGCTCCTCTCGGGCCTAGGCGCCTCCTCTCGGGCCCGCCGCCGCGCTTCTTCCCCGGCGGGAGGGGCGGATGGTGAAAGCTCGAGGCGTTTGCTGAGGAAAAAAGGCCTCCTTGCTTTCGCTTCTTTGTCCAAGCCTCCTGATTTGCATGGAGGGCCACCTTCCCAGGTGTATTTCATCAACCCAAGTCTTCGCCGGGGCAGCATTAACTCATTTCAAAACCTTTTTTTTTTAAAAAAAAAAAGCCATTTGACTCTATGGTCTCATCCCAACTAAGACTGTCTACTGTTGACCTCGCCCCATTCCTGAGTGGTCTGTAAGGGGCGAGCATAACAGCCCCAGCGTGGCTACCGTTCCTGTCCTAATGTCCTCTTTATTTGTATTCGTTTTATGTACTCAATTCATGCTTATATAATGTAATCGACAAAATAAATAAAATAAATTGATCTGAGTAAGAAGCATTCTAAATGTGCTTACTCAAATCTGAATTACGGTGAAAACTCCCAGCCAAGCATTTAAGTCACTTCATGTAATTATGCTTTCCAGATAGACTGGTTCACCAAGGGACTGTTTTGCCTGAAGAGGAAAAAGAAGTATGTTCTCTTGTGAAGGCTGTTGCGGGAACGCTGCTTAGTGATGTAGTGGAGCAAGGAGCACCTTGGGTTTGTCACCTGAGCTCCGGTGAACTAGGCTCCCATCAGCACCCAGTATGTCAGTCAATTAATAAAGCTGGAAGGGACCTTGGAGCTCTTATAGTCCAGGGGTCTCCAATCTTGGCAACTTAAATCCTGGAGGACTTCAACTCCCAGAATTCCCCAGCCAGAATTCTGGAAATTGAAGTCCTCCAGACTTAAACTTGCCAAGTTTGGAGACCTCTGTTCTAGTCCAACCCCCTGCTTAAGCAGAAGACCCTGTACCATTTTAGATAGGTGGCTGTCCAGTCTTCTTAAAAACCTCCAGCAATGAAGTACCTACAACTTCTGAAGGCAAGTGGTTTCACTGGTCAATTGTCCCTTCTAATAGTGTCATCTGGAAGGATTGAGGAAGAGAAGTTTCCCCTGCCTTGGTATCTACATCATGTTGCCCCAGATTTCATATTTGCCTGGGGATCCAGCAATGGTGGTGAACTCTTACAATGGCGGTAATGAGCCTATACAGAATGAATTCTTCTTCTGAGGTTGTTTTTCTGTTTTATTTAACAAAAAAATATTATGGACAGTTTTTTATGTTTGTATATTGGGTTTTAACTTATTTTAAAGTTGGTTTTTTTTTACCCCCACCCCAGTTGCTTAGATGAATTGGATGGCCAAAATCAAATTAATAATGGTTCCCTAAACAATGAGAACTTCCCCTGATCTATAAGTGAATATAACCCCCACCTTTCTCCAAATGCAAAATGAAAAGGTTGTGTGATCAAAAATCCGCCACACAATCTTAAGTGGCAATTGGGGACATGATCATTATCAGGGATTTATATCACTACTCTATTGACTCCAGTTCTGATTAACTTTTGTCACCCTACAAGAAAAAGTATAACTTTTCATTGCTTTGAATTATGGATCTCTTCTTTTTCAATATCTATGCTCTGTGAGGGGTGCAAGAAAAAAAACCCACCCCAAACTATTTCTATAGGCAATTTCTCCTGGGTCTACCTGTTTTCCCTTCCCTCTCACAGAGCAGAGATTGGAGAGAAAAGGATTATAGGAGAATATGCAGGCACACTATGGGAAATAGACTTGGCTGTTTGTGTAGCCTGTGTAGCTGCCAGCCCCAGTGCATTGCTTGTATGCGTATTCCCTACTTATTCACTTGTATTGCTTATATGTGTACCTGCTTATTCACTTGTAATTCCTTCCTCTCCAATGAATGTAAATAGAAATGTTAATTTCCTTGTTAATTAGCTCAGCGCCAAGGTGAGCATTCCAAAGACCCAGGGAGTGGTTAGGAGGCAAACAAAAGCTGAAGGTGTGAAACTGATTAGTCTTTGGAACTGGAAAACACAGTCATGGTCAGGTGATTTCCCACTTAGAAACCTCTTTACTTAAACCACAAAACTGCCGGTCTCAACTGCTAGTAAACAAGGAATATGTGTACATACTTCACATATTTTCATAGCTATCTTTTATCATCTTGATGGAAAACCAAAAGAGCTAATATTATATTTAGAAGGGTACATTTCCTGAAATGGATGGACTCTGAGTAGTAATACTCATAATCAACATTATGAGTTGATTATTGCATAAGTATCTGCAATTATTTCAGATACTTATGCATTATTGCATAAGTATCTGCAATTATTTCAAAGATTATTTTTTTCTTTTTTCAGTTATTTGTATTTTATATCCATCAATATTCAGAAGCCCTAATGGACAGAACATGATCTTGTACAATTTGGTTCATATTGATTTAAATGGGCTTAAGAACATTTAATTTCGCAGGGTATCTTTTTAAGTACATCACTTTTAAGAAACAGATGCACAGAGTTATATATAGAATAAATCAAATCATCTTCTCTCCAATAGTTCCAGTTACAGAAAAGACTTCTATTTTCTATTGCATTTATAAAGATTTAAATTTTTGGTTTCCATAAAAATAGTATTAGATATAAGATCATTCCATGCTCAAATCAGAAAAATAAGAATCATACAAAAGAGGAAGTCGGTGTTCTTTATTCAGATGTCACACAGCAACTAAAGCCTTTTAAGGCAATGTGATGAATCTGCACTTAATGCTTCCATCATTGTTCGTAAAGTCGGAAATGATTCTGATACCAGTGGAAGACTGTTGTAGGAAGGTGAAATGCTGAAAATGCAAAATTGCCAAGATTAATAGAAGCTTAGTTCATATACCTATCTAAATTAAAATTAACAAAATTGCATTGTATTTACATTTTAAAAATACTTTTAATATTTAGATATCAGCCTAGAATTCAATGCCTGTTCAAGAGACTAAGTTATTAAAATTAAGAGTAACTGAATTCTAGCCAAAATGGTTCTAATCTGGAAAATCATAAATCTAACTGATTACTTTTTTTCTATTAATATGGTCATGTATGTATACATGTGTGTTTAATGTATGTGTGTGCATGGATGTGGGTGTATAGGTGTATGTGTATTTCACATTACAGTATAAAAGAATTGTTATTTATCCCAATAACTTCAGTCAGTCCATAATTTGATTTATATTCAATATTGAGCTATCTTAATTATATTAAGAACTACTATTATGTATGATTATTTTAAAAATAACTATTTTTTATCATGATATGAATATAAAATTAAGCAAGATACTTGTTTTGTCTGATGTGGGCAAAACGAAGTGATGATAATTCTTAGAAAAATCAAACCCCAAAGTGAATGAAGATGAAATATTTGGTAGAAAATGCAGGGTTGCTTCTTTCTTTCCCTTAGAACAGTCATGTATTCTACAAGTCAATATTAGTATTTTTACCTTTTCAAATTCAACCAGTCTTTTGCTACTTTACTAAAGGCTTCTGAACTGGAGGCTATCATGGCTTCAAAATCCATTAACTGGAAAACATTAAAAATGAGTTTAAAGATAGAAACATTTTAAAATAATTTCCAGTTGTACCAGAACCTACCCACACATTCAGAGTCATGCAAAAGGCAGTCATATGATTTAGAAGACCAGCAGAGTAGCATTGGACATTTTTTACCTGTTTATCTCACAGAGGTTGCCATTATAGTAATTGCAATGCAACACTGAAAATCTAAAGCTGCACAACACAATTCAGAGGAAAATATATTTTAAATTTAAATTTAAAATCCATGATGATAAATCGTATTTAAATATTTACATTTTAACTTGGTCTACTGATATAACTTCTGTTAAAAGGCCCATCAGAAAGATTATAATATCATTCAGTGCTATATATTAGAAACAACACAGGTAGACAATACCCCAAATAACAAAAAGAAAATACAATTGCATTGCCTTTTGATAGCTTTCAATTCTCTCTTAAGGAAAGAATTAAGGAGGTAGAACAAGTTTACACATTCTGTTACTTCTATTAAAAGCTGGCTGATATAAAAGTACTCCATAAATACAGGGCATGATAGAGAAAAGTTGCAAATGTAAATGGATCAGGTTCAACGCCCAAGGAGAAACATGCTTCCTTGGAAGTAAATGCCATTTACTATCCTACATGTATTAAAGTATGATTTCATTTAATGATTTTATTGAGCTTAAATGAACTCCAGAAGATGGTAGGGGACAGGAAGGCCTGGAGTAACATCCATGGGGTCACAATGGGTTGGACACGACTTCACAACTAACAATAACAAATGATTTTGTTTCACCTTTTATTTTTTTAGGACTATTTATAATACAGTACCAATGAGTACTTTGGTACTGTACAGTACCTTTGAAATATTAAAGGTATCCTTAAGCAGGATTCCAGATCCTTAAGGAATATTTTGGACACAGGACTAAGATACAGAAACAATACATATATGACCAAGAATTATTCTTATCTAAATTTAACATAACTTATACAGGGCATACCTTTCCTTTAGGAATTTTTCCTGACACTTCCTGTCCACTTGCCATCAGTGCTCCCATGATGATTGAATAAGCCACTATACTAAAACAACCACAACAACAATGTTCTTAGTATATAGCATGAAAACCCAGCAAACTGGCAATATAGAAAAATAACAGATTTCTTGGCATCAAACATTTATTCTACATCTTGTCACAAATAAGAAAAGTAAGAGAAATAAGAATGGAGAAAACACAACTGACTAAAAATAAGCTGCTTTCTCTCGGTAAGACTCAACAGATAGAACAAAAGGAGGCACATCCATTTCTTCTATAATTTGTTTTCTAGCTGGCAGACTCTCGCTAACAAATTCCCATTAACTGCAGATTGTCAGAATTTGACAGAATAATCATCACTAATTCGAGTATTAATGAACAGGCAGTGCACAAATATGGGGAAATAAATTAATTATTTAAGGAGTCGGGGGGGATTTCTTTTACAATACTGTTTTCTTCAATTTATTGCATATGCCACTCACCAGGCTCTGGTTATTATGTACAAGTAAACATATATCCAACTATAAGATTGCAGCCTATATCAAATTTTAATCTTTCAAAAATATTAGAAATCTTTCTTTTATATTATTTATTTGTATACCCTAGGGTAGAGAATAAGAATTGAAATGAAATAAGTATGTGAAATATCAACATTTGCATTTAATTAAAAATTGAGCAGGCAGAGAATATAACACTGTAATTATTTATGTTATTAAGTTAAGCTTGCTTTATATATTGTATAAAAAGATAGTTACTAACCTGGAACCTCTGGAAAGGGGCATTAAGTTACAGAAGTAGTATAAAACAGACAAGATTAGATTGCATATGACATCTGTCTCCTAAATAAAATAAAATAAATTTATTTAATTATTAAATTTATATTCTGCCAATTTTGCTAATATCAGCAAAACAATATCCCCCCCCCCAAAAAAAAAAATAAAGGTTAGGAAGAAAATAGGCTTAGAACCACAAATCACAAACTGGGCAGTGGTGGGCAGCAGTTGGTTCGGGTCAGTTCAGGCAAACCGGTACTTCTGATCAGCGGCTAGACCAGTCCTTCCACCCTGGTGCTATCGTGTTCTATATAATCGCCAGTTTTTCGATGCCAAGCACATGCTCACATTTTCCGTTCTGAGCAAACCGGCTGTTACAGTATGTGATGCCCACCTCTGAATCTGGGTGACAATCTATGGTGCATTTGGGGTCCATTTTTAAAGATATTTATGGAAGGGAATTGGAGGTTGGAAATTTCTGCCCATCTTGCCTATTACTCTATTCCAATCCCCTTAAAATCAAAGACAAAATGTTTCCCAAAGGACATTTTCGGCTTATTTTTCAGATGGGGATAATGGGAAACTTAGCTTGGTTTCGAGAAGCCTTTCATTTTCATTCTTATACTGGATTTTTTTTTGGGGGGGAGGGGGGAGGGTACACACAGAAAAATTGGCTTTCCCTCCTACCTATGATTGTTTTTACATAACATGTTTTCCCTATACTCTCCGAAAGAATGGGAAACTGAACTGAACCTCCAAGCCCTCAAAGATTGTCTACCAAATTTATTTGAACATTTTCTGTCTACTAGTTTTTAATATAATCAATTAAAAAGACATTACCCTAGGTTCTGCAGACAAAAGGTGTGTTTTTCCTTTCATAGTTAAATCTTTATAAAGAGCATCTATTTCTGTATGGTACAGTTGTGTTCTTGCTTCTGTTGTCTGTGTCTCAACTGAAAACAAAAGGTTACCAATCCTGCAAAGTACGTGAGAGAGTGCTTCAAAAACAAAGGACTTCAAACGTGTTCAAATAAACAAAAATGTCAAGATTACTAAGCAACAATATGTGACTTTGCTGAAATCTTTTTACTGTCCAAAATAGCTTTAAATAGTTACCCCTGAACTTTGCAACATCAAAGAAAAAGAACACCAGCAAAGTTTTATGGATTGACATATCTATGATTTGTGATGGGTGTAATCCGGATGTGAAAACAGAATATCAGAACTTTTGCACGTCAGGCTACCCCATGATTCATCATCATGTTCATGAGTTTATATACAAAGCTCATGTTTTATGTTCTCCTTTAATAAAATTTCCAAAATATATTAAAAGGCAGCTTCTATAATTTACTATATAAATTTACTATACTATATTACTATGTAATTTACTTTGTAAAAGCGAAGTCTGCATCATTTTATTTTTTAATTTACTTTTTGTTTTTAAAAAAGTAAAATCAATAGAAAAAAAGAAAGGAAGGAAGGAAGGAAAGTAACAGAAAATTAATGAGCAAATAATAAGGAAATAAATCTACCATTTATTTCAAACCTATTTGTTAATTTATTTATTTATTATATTTCATATTTCTAAACCACCTATTCCCTAAAAAGGGTTACAAACCAGAAATGTACCAGAATAAAACTAAATTCTAGTTTATTCTTCTTTCTGGTCATGACAGAAAAGGGAAGAAATGAAACAGTGGAAATGCATCAATCACATACTTTGTATAGGATTGTGCACTAATCCTAGGAGGATTTTAAGTCTTATTTATTTAGCATATGGCATGTCATAGATGGAGTAGCAGTATATATTAACATTTCACCTAGATTAGTAAAATAGATATAAATGTTGAAAATATCTATGTTTAAATACCAAAGTCTAGATCATGGAACCATTGAAGCGCAGCATCGTTTATATTTAAAAAATCAGATACTAGACTGATATATACCCTTAGGTCAGTGTCTGATGTAAATGCTAACTGATTTGCATCAGCATAACTACACTGCTATGAACATACACTAGATAATACAAAAAGACTCTATGACTTCTAGTGTACTTATTGAATAGAAATGTTAAAAATAATCATAAATAAGATCTAGTCTGAAGATCTAGTCTAATTCTGATGCATAAACAAGAAGCTGAATGGAGTGACCTCCTGACAATGTCAGACTTGGATAAAATGCTAAAAGATAAAGTAATTAAAGTTCAGAAAATCCAGCTTTGCAGATAAATGATAAGCTATTTTAGTATCTTTGAAACCTCTCTGGCCTCTGAAACCCAGGCTTCAATTGATTGACATGCTAATTAAAATAAAGATATGTATGTCATAACATAAAAGAAAGACGTACCTGTTTCCTGTTAAAGTAATAGTAAATCCATCATATTCCTTTCCTGGATTTTTGAGGCTTGGGACTTTGGTGTGGATGGTAAAACCATCTCTTGTTTTACTATTAAGCTGCTTTACAAAAAATGCCAAAATAAATGTTCAAAACAGACTGAAATGTTCGTCTTATACTACATAATGCAAATTACAACAATCCCAAAAGGACAGGATAAATTTCCTGGTGCATCCTCTCAGTCCCAGAAGATGTTCACTTTCCTATTCCAGGAACTATTTAAAAGAGCAGAGAGTTTCCTATGTTGGGACTAGACTCATCCTAGACAAGATACAGCTAATGCCTGTAAACCTTTTAAAGACACTCTAGCAAGAGAAATTGCTACCTAGCAAGACGAGGTAAAGAAAAAATAAAATAAATGATCCCACTCAGTTTCGGTTTCAACCTCACTTTCTTGCCCTTCCATCTCATGCATATATTATGTCATAAATTCAAACAGTTTGCAGAAAGAGTAGTTGTTTAGATATAGATGTGCTTATTTACTAATCAAATTTGTTTGCAGATCTCCTATCTGACTGCTCCCCTGTAATCTGGTTCAAAGAAAATAACTCTTACAATTTTCAAAAAATCACAATGTGATTTTTAAAAAATTCAACACCTTTTAAAGTTCAACAGCTTTATTTGTAATATACAGTCATTATCACATTTCTTATTTACTATAAAGCCCAAATTTTCAGATGCATGGATTTCAACCCCCAGAATTCCCTAGCCAGCCAGGGAGTTGAAATTCACATATCTGAAAGTGGGGCTTTATAGTAAATGAGAAATGTGATAACGAGTGTATATTACATCTGGAAGCGCTGAGATTGAGAAACAGTGGTATAAAGCCAAAAAATACCTGTCAAAGGAGATTAACTATAATGTAGAAGTTAAAGCAGATTACAACTATTAAGTCATGGTGCTAAAAATTGTGACATCTAATTTAAATGAATTCTAGAGAACACTGGAAAAGAATGACTTGACAATAATATCTATGTGTTTTTAATTTTATTTTCCAATATAATCCTAGATATATATGGCAACACAACTCTTTGTAACTCTTTGATTTGGAAAATCTTGCCTCAAAAATTGGCCTTTTATATTACAATACTTTGTAGAAAGATGAGATTCATGCATCTTCTTTTCCTTGGCCATAATAATACAAGCCAAATTCAAAACACTGCCAATATGTGATAATATGACTATTTAATTATAACATAATGGGAAAGTTATAATACTTAATTTCTACAGTTATGTTTGAATGATCTAATTTATAATATTAATAAAAGTAGGTTAAAGAGAAAAATACCTGCATAATTGGAAGAAGATCTTCTACCTTATGTACCTGCTCCAATGCTTCGCGAACCTCCAAGAGTTCTTTGTGGTTATTAGCACTAAAATAGATTTTAACAGTTTCAGTTGAAAAAGATTTTAGCACAATTTCAGGTAAATATTTCATCATTAGATTCAATTTATTTATTTAGCATGGAAATAGGGTACATACAATATTTCTCAGATTACCTGATTTTTATTACTAAACCTTTTATCACAATTTTAATCTAGTTTTTCTAATTCCTTAATTTTTCTGTCTATTATCCCATATACTGGTACTTTCTTTAGCTGGTCTTTTTCTTTTGGCCAATTTAAGAATATTTTTCCCATTTTCTGCCCTGTTTCTCTCTCTCTCTCTTTCTACCTCATTGTCTAAAATTCACTGAACCTTGATATTTGCATACATGCTCTTGCAACTGAGTTTTTGATCTCTAATAGTTTGGGTCCCCCCAATATTCATTTCACTTTATTTAGATAATAAACATACAGTCAAAATACATGTATTCATATATACACATACAGGGCATTAAAATCTTCATAAAAAACAAGAATTACTATAAAATTACAGGAAAAAATTGTGTACCTATGATAAACAAGGATCCTGTCTTTGATAAAATGAAGTATCTTGTCAAAATACTCTGTGTATCTCATGTTAATAAACTGGCCCCTGTAGATACAAATATTTTTTTAAATGCATATTAAAGGTAGATTAAACAGATCATTCATACATGAATAATTAAAGAACATGCACAATTTTTATACGAGACACTGGATTATGAACTGTGCTCTTGAGGGTTCTTTTTCCAATACCTACCAGTACTTGCTATAAAATCTGGAGTATATGAACAATAAAATATCCTGAGCATTATAAAACTCATTTTTAATTTATTCTTAATCATCACTGTATATAAATCATGGTTGAACAGTAATATGATAAGAGGAGAAAATTATGAACAATTATATTATAAATTATCAAATTTATAAAATAAATGAATGTAAATGTGTTCTTCATGTATATTAAATTTGTAATATAAATACAAGTTATAAATAAACTTTAACAGTATTTAATTCATAAGAGAAGACTCTTTTACAATTAGCTTTACTCCTAGGTAATATATTTTAATAATGTAGTATTTGAATTCTAAACAGTCTGAGAACAACATTAAGGTATTTAATCTCTGAAGTTATCTTGAAAGAACCAATCCTAATAAAATCCCCTTGGTTGACAGGTTACTATTTGGAGTTCAACCAATTAACCTCCAGCCCCAACTATCCTCACAAGGGATCTATCTATCAACGCATCTATCTGTCTGTCTGTCTGTCTATCACCTACTTACCTACCTATCTTTTCCTGAATGGTTAGGCTATCCCATTATAGATGATTCTGTACAGTTTTATTAATTAAAATATTGCACAAAATAATCACATCAGTAAAAACAGAAAACATTCAGGGAGCAAAAATCCTTCTGTCCATATACTTTATAACTCAAGCCATGGGTGATCTCCCTCCTTCCCATGAAGGTAGCACCACTCTACTCAGAATCAAAGATGAAAGGAATTCAGCATCAGGATGGGTGAACATAATAACCACTCAGTTGCTACAGTACAGGCAACTGAAAAAGTATATTTCTGAAGCATTATAAAACCAGATTAAACTTGCAAACTATCAAGATAGAAACATTTTATGCTACCCTAAAAATAAAATTCGTTTGGACCACCCAAAAAGCAATATTTCCACAGTCAAGGGATGCCAGATGGGTTTTTGTACTAGATGGATTACACTTACAGGATGCAAAAATTGTCTGTTCTTCAAACTACTCCCCCAAATAAGCAAAGCTAGTGAAAGCAAATACTTCTCATTATTTCTGGGAAAAGCAAAAAGTTTGCCAGTCTATGTATATAAACCACAGTCCAAACACTTGTAACTACATAGTGTGGCCTGTACTTTCCTGCACTTCTTTGGGGATGCTCCCTCATGAAATCCTGTTTTGTTTTGGAGGAGAGATGAGGACATACAGTGATGAAACTATTTTTAGATAGTGAGGACCTGTTGAGGCATTATTATATAGAGTGATGCTATTACTATTTTAGGAGCAACTTTCAATATAGGAAAAATTACAACCTCAGTTGGGTGTAGAAAGCACTTCTGAAAGACATGAGGATTTGACTCCAGAAAAACATACAATAGTTACTATACCTCTTGATCCTCTGGACGAAAGAAGGGACTATATTTTGTTTTACAATATATTAAATATAAAATAAAGTAAAAAAAAACATGTAAGGCCAGTTTTAAAATCTTAATATTTATATTGTGAATTAACCTCATAATATAGAGCAACATTTGAAGTAAACAACATTTCACTGAACCATCGTACCTGATAAGATTGATGTGATTATTAAAACCTCTACTAAGGCTTTGAGCTGGTATTTGGTCTAACCATAGCACTGGCTGGTCTGGATCAGCTATCCTGCAAAGACACACTGTGTTAATCCCATTATAGATTAATTAGTTATATCAAGTCACATCCAATTTGACATTTTTACTGCTTCTTTCTAACTACAATATTGAGCTAGCTTTTAGAATGGGCTGCATTAGAGAGCTAAATTATAGTTCAAGCCATTATAGAGTTAATCAACAGCTGATCATGACTGTTTGGGGACATAAAACAACCTAACTATAAATCATAAATGGAACCCAAAGGTCTCATCTAGCTTATCTGCATTGCTCCTCAATGGTTTCTTTAAGTTTTTTTAATGAGGATTTACCTTGACTTACTCCCACTCTAACAAAAGTGGAAAAATATATAAATCAAGGTGTGTGTGCAAACAGAACTGGGAACTAAATAAATCCGAAAATGGCAACACACTCAGCAAAGAAAAGCACCAGCTGAGGGAGAAGTCAGTTGATTCAATTGAGTGCATTCATGAGTGCATTCATAAGCATAAACCTGTTACACTGCTAAAACAGTATTATCCTATAAGAATAACCTTGCTGGAGCAACTGTAGTTTATCTTAGTACAAAGTGTTCCATAGTGGCAACCAGTTACCTCTGAGGCACTCACAATTATGATATTACTTCTCTATCTCTGTTTCCCTGTGACTGATTTTCAGAAGCCCACTGCTTCTAGTTCTAGAATAGTTTGATAAACCTCTACAATGGTCCTTTTCTAAGCTAAAGAACTCTATACTATGCAATCTTTCCCCAAGAACATTGAAAATCTCATTGTCCTTTTTATTTGTCTCTTTTCTGAATTTTTCCGTTTTTTTAGGAACACCAACTAATGAAATAGAAAACACACAGAGATCAGATGAGGTAATTTCCTCAGTCTACTGTGTCTTTACTTCAATGAAACTTAGCTAGAATTCCTGATGGTGATAATCAGCAAAATCCACGAGTATCAATTTAATATATTTGAAGACTGTAGAAACTGTTTGGAGGGGCACTTTGCAAAACATCGCTATATCTCTCAAAAGTTTGGCGAGGCCAATTTCTGGTCTTCTAGGAATGTCTGTGCATTACACTGAAGATGCTTCCCTTGTAACTGCCACTCTATTTTACCACAGCACCTTTCCAAATAGTTTGCACAGTCCTAGTTGATGTTCTCATTTATTACCGTCTCCATTTCACAGCAATGTCGAACATATCTCTCCATTGCATCAGCTTGGTTTTTCCATTCATCCGCACCTTTGAGTTTACCCAAGTTCGCTGTACAGCTTGCATTACTTCTAGCACCGCTAGCCCCATTGCTGAAGAACAAACAAAGTAGGCATAAGTTCAGCCCACTCACATTTATTCTTTTCATATATTGAATAGCAACAATATTTATTTATTTTTTGAATCTCAGGCCTGCTGTGTTCAGTGAAGTTAACGTCCAGCTCAGATTGTAATTTAAGAGAAACAATGAAATACATGATAGCTGGTGTTGGATATCACTGGGCACAGTTGCCTTGATAGATCTGATACATAGAAATGACAGCTTATAAATAATTGACTGTTTTTGCATAATCTCTGAATGAACCGCACTACAAGTTGGAAGAAAGTATGTTTATGTTTATAGTTCTATATTTTAAAATAGACAACTGTGATCATAGCAAGAGAAATGATATTCAGATTATATTTTCCTAGCTTACCTCTATGCATTCTCTTGTTTGGGAGAAATCCAACAGTCTCATATTGCATTAATGAACCCAAATGATTAGCTACACATATCATCTCTTGCACTGAGGACTTATAGTTTTCAAATTTGTGAAGCTGCACATCTCTAAAATTATAACAGAGTTTATATGAAATATCAAGAGGGTTTCTATGAAGTCATAAACACAGAGAGTAAATATTAGGAATTAACCACATTAGAAACAAGGTGCAAGACCACGGACTGTCACGAAAGTAGAAGGTTGTTTGGCAATGTTCTTATTTATGAATATAGAAAGTCGTCATCTACACTAAACAACCACTCTTTCTGCAGCCGTCTGAACTTACGACAGTGCTGAACAAGTGATATTTGCAACTAGTCTTCATACTTATGATGGTTGCGGAGTCCAACCATGATGGTTACAGGGTCATGAAATCATGATCTGGGCATTCAGTGACTGTCACATGACTGCCATTTGGAACCTTCACTACTGGCTTTTGACAAGCAAAGTCAATGGGAAAAACAGCAAGAGATAGCAAATGGCAACCACACAATGTTGCATTTATTGACATCAGAGGATCTGCTTAACAACAGCAACTGGAAGTGCTAGAACTGCTGCAATGAGGTCATGTGACATTGTGCTTTATGAGCCTATAATCATTTAGTACTGGAAATTCCAGTCCCAATTACAGTCATTAAGTGAGGACTGCCTGTATATTAATAATTGTCTATCTAGACATTTCAGTACTGTTATCTGGACTTGTTTCTTTACTAACAGGATCTTGCTTAGTCCTGCAGAGTAAAGGAGTTTCAACAGCCACACATTCTTCCAACAAGCATGCAAAGCTCTCAATTTTCAAGTGCCATGTGGCTGCCAATGGATAAGAAGCTGCTTGAAAAACAATTTCACAAGTTCTGAATGAAAGAAGGTCAGCTTGTTTTCTGTGACTGTTTCATCAACAGGTTATAGACAAAGATGTGTGTGTGTGTTGTGTTCCATGATATTTGATATTCATTTCAACAATACTAATACAGGGTTAAAACAAATATCATGCACCATTTACATTATGCAGACTAATTTAAATAAACATAAATGCAAATCTTGTGTGTGGACAAAGTACACCCGTACATTTATCACTACTTCAAATATCTAAAATTAGAATCAAGTGAACCAGATCAGATGCAAATCATTAGAAAGATCTGTGAAGAGCCTGTCTCATTTACACTTCAGACATTAGCTTGATTTGCCCTTTGTTATTGAAGTGTGTGGCATCACCATGCTTAGATAATGCCAAGAGATTATCTGAGGTCTTCAGAAAGAAGGTTTTAAATATCTGGGAAGGAATTATATGAATATTATATTTATATGAAGCATGGCTGTACACCGCCCCGAGTCCAGAAGGAGAGGGGAGGTATAGAAATTGAACTAAATAAATAAATAATAAATAAATAAATTAGAAAGATGGCCAAATAACTGGACATCTATCCAGAAAATTTCATCTGCAAGTAGAAATTGTTTCAAACAACCACCAATCTGTCAGGTCATTGCAGCAAGTTCAGCCTGTGAGCAGCAGAAGGAAAGATGCTGAAAGAAGTCTCTAAGTACCCTAGAATTATATTATATTGTATAATCCTTTGGATAAATCTTGCCAATTATTGATGGCAAGGTACCTAAGTCTATCATTAGAAAGAAGTTGTACAAATTAGATCTACATGGGAGGTGTGCTAAGTAGAAATCATTGCTGTCCAGAAAGAAGACCAAGGCAAGACGGAAGTTTGCTCATGAACAATTATGTAAAGACCAGGACTTCTGGAATAATGCACAATTGACAGAAAGGCAAAGTTATTTACCCACAGTACAAAAAACATGTTTGGTGAAAACAAAAGGTAGCATTTCACCAGAAAAACTACTCATCATCAGCAAATTCACCAAGGAATTTTGGGAGGCAGGGGGAGAAATGCTTGATTCTCAAATGGTCAAAATTAACCTAACCTAAATCCAAGATGCTACGGGGTGATTTGAAATAGGCTATCTATGCAAGAAACCCCTCAAACGTCACACAGCTTTAAAAAATCCTCCCAGTCAATGCAGAGACTGAAGACCATTGTTTCTCAACATTGGCAGCTTGAAGATGTTTGGACATCAACTCTCAGAAACACTGCTGTAGACAGTTATAAAAAATGCCAATTGGAGGTTGTTTTTGCCAAAGGGGGAAATTCCAGGCATTAAGACTAAGAGTGTACTCATTTTTTCCACAGAAGGAAATGCCATATCTGTTCATTATTTGTTCAATAAATGATTGCAAAATCAATTTTTCACAGTTTCACAGTCTCTAAAGTTATTGACATAATTTATTTTGGAAACAAGAAATTAGAGCTACAGTACTATTGCTTTTGTAAAATTGTATTCAACTGAGCAAGACTGAAAAAAGAACATTTCAAATTCTTCTTCCTAGATTTTACATAAAAAAGAAAACCATGGAATTCGACAAGTTTTAAAAAAGGAATGCATAAAGATATATGCTTGTTGCTCTAGATTAAACATTTAAACATTTCTAGCACAGTCTGATAAGAAAATAGCACTTTAGTCACTCACTTTATATTTGGTTGTAGGCCTGGCTGTTCTTCATAGTCTTCTATCAAAAAAGGAAGATTCTTGACCCAATGGTCTTTAAACTTCCCAGGAAGATCTACATCTATGTTGTATTCTGTAACTGGAATATCAAGATGTGCATGGAGATAACGAGAATATTCTGTGGAGAAAATGAGATACATTTTCCCTAATAAATTCTCCAAAAGACCTCCATATGAAATTCAGCTGATTTATCCCCCTCCCCTCTCCCCAAAAAATTAAAGCATTTTATTAATATTTTATTGCCATATTTGGATATTTTCCCTAAAGGACAAGACTGTAATTTTCAAAGTGGCAGACAGTTTTATACAGTTGGCAAGCAACTAACCCTTTGCGTGATTTGTGAAGATCAAACAGTTGCTCGTAGTGGTTTTCCACTCAAAATAGAATAGAATAGAATAACAGAGTTGGAAGGGACCTTGGAGGTCTTCTAGTACAACCCCCTGCCAAGGCAGGAAACACTACACCACTTCAGACAAATGGTTAGCCAACATCTTCTTAAAAACTTCCAAGTGTTGGAGCACTCACAACTTCTGGGAGCAAGTTGTTCCACTGACTGATTGTTGTAACTATAAATGTACTTCTATAGCCAAGATTTTTAACTGCTGTCTTAGCTTCTTTTCATCTACATGTTAATAATTTTAAAATTGTCTTAAATGGTTTTGTCTGGTTTTGGGGTTTTGTCATTCGCTCAGTCTTTGAAGTTAAAAGGTTGAATAGTTGCAGTAATATAAACATCCCATGAATGAAGAAAATATTAGAAAAATGGCCAGGAAGATGACTTCATTTCTCTAGTAGTTTATTTCTTCATTAGTCACTGACCAGAAATATGTTAAGTTGACAAAGTAATTAAACCATTTATGCTTCAAATAAAATATGGACAATAACACTGTTATAATTAGATCACAGAAGCAAATGAAGAATGTATTTTATTTTCAAAAAGTGTCCATAAAACCCAGTGTTTAAATATGCAGAGATTTGTGTAAAAACATTAATTATATTGTTATCAGCAACTTACCCCTAACATATTTCACTTTCAGATATTCTGTGCTGGCTGTTTGACCAGGCAAGGGATCATTTAGCATAACTTTAGTCTGAGCTTTGATTCCTTCATAAAATTGGCCCATGGCAACATGACTGAGACCTTTCATGTACTGACATACTTCATTATATGGCTCTATTTGAAGACACCTCTAGAACATTGAAAAGGGACAATAAATTTAAGACATGAGTAACATTTCAAATCCCTCAAGTACAAGTTGTTCTCTTCTTTTTTTAAAAAAAAAACATTATCCAGGAAGCTATTTCAACAAGGCCATTTTTCTGTTCATTTGATGTAATACATTCATTTTTAACGTAATTGTAGGTCACTTGGCTCCAGGGTACCTTAACGAGTATCTCCTCCAGGTAGAATATGTATGCATGAAGGGGAGGAATGATGGAGGTCCCACCCCTATATAAAGGGAAAGGGAATATGGATAGAGAGGGACACCTTCTCTGTTAAGGCTCCATACTTTGGAATACTTGCTCTTCTGCAAAAGAGATCAAGTTGGAGTTTTTTGAGTGGCATTTAGGAACTGGGTTACGCTTCCCCACTCCAGGCTGATGGTGTAGAAATGTATGGTGTAGAAGTGCCAAATCAGTACCTGGATTTGGCTGAAGTAAAACAAACTGAGATCCAACCCAGAAAGATTTATTATCTGTCAATAAACCTCTGGGCAATCTGGGGGCATTGGTGCCAGTAGTTACTTGGTGGGATTCTGCTCCCTTTGAAAGAGGTTGCAGGTAGTCCTCAACTTACGACCACAATTGAGGCCAACACTTTGGTTGTTAAGTGAGACATGTGTTAAGTGAGTTTTGCCCCATTTTATGATCTTTCTCACCGCAGTTGTTAAGTGAATCATTGCAGTTAATAAGTTAGTAATCAAGTTGTTAAGTGAATCTGGCTTCCCCATCGACTTTGCTTGTCAGAAGGTCACAAAAGGGGATCACATAACTTTGGGATACCGCAGTGGTCATAAATATGAACAAAGTCACTAAGTGAACTGTTGTAAGTCGAGGACCACCTGTATTTGTGACTTTGGGGTTCTTTTGGAACCACACCTCTTTCTTACATGGCACAATGTAGCCATATCTAGAAAAGTCCTTGCCCAGTTCCGCTTCTACATTACTTATAGCTCCAAGTAGACTAAGATGCCCTGGTGACAGTAACTCACACTTGATCCCTACTTGGCTAGACTACTGTGATGTGTTCTCTAGGAAGATGCCTTTGGAGAGGCACCAGTAGCTGCAGGCAGTGCAAAATACAGCAGCCAGATTGATTATGAATCAAATTCAATGTTGTAGGATAACATCAATGTTGTTTCTTATAATCCTTTGCAGTTTCTCCAAAGAGATGTTATAAACAAACATGACATAACTCTTATAATATACTCCAATTCTGTCAGTGTTTACCTTAAAGTTTTTCAATGCTTCATCCAAGCTTCCATGATGATAGAACATATTTCCCTTAAGTTGTATCGTCGGGACATGATTTTGATTAAGCATCAATGCCTTCTGAAAATTTTCTGCTGCAGCTTCAAAGTTACCAAGTTCCCTAATTATTTTGAGCAATTAGATAAAAAAACAACAGCAAATTAGTACTTTTGTCTAGTAAATTTTCTAAATGGGATTTATTAAAATAGGGCTTAAAATAATCAATATTATTATTAAAGATAAGTTACAGATTCACTACATTTGACAGAAAAAAACTATAATATTTGAGACATCTAGCAAGCATTGCACCCTTACTCAAAAATGTCCCTTCCATAAACCAAATTTGTTAATGCTTTATTGTATTTTTTTTTGCACTATGTATATTTGATGGAGAAACATTAAAGTTAAGAGAATTTTGAAGCTGCTTACCGATAGGCCTGGCCCAGACTTTTATAGGCATCTATGAAGTCTGATTTCTGCTTCAGGGCTTCTTTAAATATCTCTATAGCTTCCTGTGAAAAGCACAACACTGAACTACTTCCATTACTTCTCTTCACCTTTTAAAATGAGTACATACATTTTGGGTGAAACATCGGGGCAAAGATTTGCTGACAGGAATTATTAGGAAGATTGTAATTCCTGTTATGAATTAGTTTTAATATAAAGCAAAACATTTCAAAATATTCATTATTTTAGAACCTGCATGAAACCGTATCATGCAAGTATTATAATACAGATTGCAATGGTAAACTTAACAAAGAACTAAAATTAGACAACAGCCTAAGTGAGAAAAAGATACAGACTTCTAAATTTATCTGTCAGAAATACTTTAATAGTGTACCTCAGGCACAAAAATAGAGGTGACAACTTGACCTTTTTTAAAAAAAATGGCATAATAAATCTTAGGCACAAATTAAAATAATTTGTGAAATTTCAAAAGTCATCAATCTTAATTCTCAACCATGCTGCAAGTAATATAGTTAAATATAAAGCAGGACAGCCAGGACTAATGAAAGTATTTTCAAGCTCATTAAGTACAATGAAAGAAAATAAGGCAGCCTGCCTTTAATCATCTTGTAAAGTGACAGGTGGTTCAATGGTTTGTAAAGAGGAAATATACTGATGACATTGCAATAATCAGTTAACAGAAAATCAAAATTAAAACTCTAGGCCGTTAAGTGACAAATGACAAAAAGAAGTGACATTAAAATATTCATTTAAGTGAAAACAAGCATTCTTTATCCTTCAATAAATTTACAAACATGAATGCAGATTCAGTATTAAACACCAGACAAGAGACAGAGTTCAAGATCAGAATATGGAACTTGAGGTTCCAGGTTCAGCCCTAGGATTTCCAGGATATATGAACTCAAGAAACATTAAGAAAATACTTAGAAGGAACAAGAATTGGATTGATACACACTAAGTCATGGTTGACCATGACTTAGTGTGTATCAACCCAGTTGTGTTAACCATGACTTGTTAAAAAATATTGTAGTACTAAGGCAAAGCCAAATAAGCCAAGTTATAGCTTAGTAATGATATGCAGCCACTGACTTTTGAAAACAACAACGATGGACTAAATTAAGCATACATATAAAATAAGTCTGTTTTTCTGTTTATTTTTTTACCCAAACCATTCCCAAACAAACCAACTTGACCAGCATAATTTTAACTTTTTGCACTTGTGGAAACATAGGATAGGAATTCCATACCTTTAAAAGCCCTCTGTGAAAAAAGGATAAACCTCTGTAAAGCATAACAGTGGGCTGGTTTTTGTTCAACTCAAGAGAGTTCTGAAAATCTTCGTTGGCTGTTACATAGTCCTATTGTAGAAAAATAGCTTTCATCAGATAGGTTTTTTTTAGAACCAATTCAAAATATATCATGTAATACTCATATTATGATTTACACAATATTAATTCTTAAAACAGAAGCAGAACTACCAATCACACACCAACTAGGCAAAATTAAACTAGATTTTTGTAATATAAGACCTGCTGAATTCACTTAGTCTTATTTTCTAGTAAAAACCACTGGAATGTACTAAGAACTGCTTATGAAAAAATGTGCATAAAAACAAATTGTACAACTTAATTCAATAAATGGGATCAGAAAACAACCAATATGCATTTATAAAAATGCATTTATACCAATTACAAAGACATTTTATGGGAATGACCTAAATTGCAACACCTAGAGTTACAAACTATTTCTTAAACTTTTGAAATATTGAGATTTAATTCACCAAAGTTTTTTTTATCCAACGATTGATATACCTGTTTTCTTTCTGTACAAAAATATTAAGTAGATTTGAACATTTGTCAATGTTGAAGTCTAAAGACAGTATATAAATGCTTTAAATAACCAAGTAACTAAAATAGTATTTTTTAAAAAGACGTCATAGCATTAAGCATTTGTTCTATACAGTTTCCCTGCAGGAAAAAGGATTGGATTGATTCTCCTAGCCTTCATAACCCATTTTTATAAGCAGACTTCTGTCATGTCTACATGAGTTAACCTTACTGGAAGAGGTGGGTCACGGAAGGCAGGAAGAATGGAAGAGCTGTCCTATTTGATATAGGGCCTCCTGCTTGAGCAGGGGGCTGAACTAGAAGACCACCACATCCCTTCCAACTCTACTCTGATTAATTAACTTTGTGAACAGTATTTCCTGATATTATGAATGTCCTATTTT
>JANHFP010003694.1:276599-286660 GCA_032468135.1 Calamaria suluensis
TGTCCTAACCTGTGTTCGGTCGGATTCGGCGTGAGTGACCCTCCAGATGCGCTCTAGGCGTCTTTTCTGGCGTTTCAAGTCCCGAAGCCCCTCCGTGTTGCCCCTTTCATGTTGAAAAGAGCAAATCTTGTCAGAGAACTTTAGGGGAGCTGGGTTTGACATTTCAATAAAGGCTGAGTGTGTTCTTTCCCATAACACATGCTTGGTTATCACAAGGAGTACCTGCAACAGGCGGGCCAGAGGTAGGCCTTTCTAGCACAAGTGGCCCTTTTGAGGGGGAGGGAGCCATTCATTCTGACACCATCAATAAACATATTCTGGAGTCTTCCATCAGAGGCAGGTTGGCCTTATTTGCCGACCAGTGGGAGGAGCTTTCCTCCAATGCTTGGGTTAGACAGATAGTATGATCTGGACTTTTTTTTTAAATTCCTCTCCACCACCACTCCAATGTTTTTCATCTAATGAACGGTTCCTAAAGACATAGATAGGAGATCCCTTATGACTACAGCGGTCAATCACCTATTGGAAATTAGAGCTATTCAAAAGGTGCCTAGAGCTCAGATCGAACAGGGATTCTACCTTCTCATATTTCTCATGCCAAAATCCTCAGGTGGGTGGAGACCTATTCTTGACTTTAAAAGACTGAACCATTACCTAGTATACAACTGGTTCAAGATTCAGTCATTACAATTGATCCACTCTGGTGTTAAGAAGGCCGACTTCCCCACCTGTATCAATCTTATAGAGGAGTACCTGCATATCCCTATTCTTCCTGATAATAGGAAGTATCTTAGATTTTTTTATGCAGGTACACACTATTGATATAGCGCTTTACCCTTTGTGCTTTTTTCTGCACTCTGCACCTTTACCAAGGTGCTGACGACTGTGGTGGCTTCCCTTAGGATCTGGCTGGTCTGTATATACTTTTACTTAGATGACAACTTAATTCTGTCATCCTCTCACACCCAGGCGGTGGAGGATCTCCAAATTACTATGAACACTGTCAGGTACCTTGGGTTTTCCATTAATATGGACAAGAGTCATTTTACTCTGACAGCCCATCTCCTGCATTTAAGTGTGATAATTGTTAAAGGTAAGGTGTACCTATCCCAGAACAGGCAGGAGAGTCTCCAGGAAATGTCCTCTTTAGTCAGGGCTCCCCTAGCCCTGATATCTTAGCTCATGGGCAAAATCATTTCGGCCATATCCATCATGCCTTGGCCACGCCTTCAGTCCAAGAACCTCCAATGGTTTCTTTTGCCATTCCAGAAAGCAGGCAGGAGTGATTTGAAAGCCAAAGTCCTGGTTTTAACAACAGTTTGGTGGTCCCTCACCTGGTGGCAGTCTCCAGCTATTGCCAAGGGGTGCCTCTTCCATGACCCAAATCATCTCATGGTAACTACAGATGCCAGTCTCTTTGGTTGGGGGGCACATCATCAGTCACAGGTAGCGCAAGGCAGGTAGAGCTCTCTGGATTCATGACAAAATATCAACTGGCTGGAGCTACGTGCCATCACTCCGGCCCTCAAGCAATTCCAATTGTTGATTGAGGACAAGCACATCTTAATCCTGATGGACAACATGGTTGCCAAGGAACACGTAAACCACCAAGGGGGCACTAGATCTGTGGCTCGGATGTCCGAAGCCTGATGCCTGGGTCTCTGGGTGGAACATCACGTTCGATCCTTGACAGCGGAGCATATCTCTGCAGGCAGACTGGCTCAGCTGCCAAGTAATCAACCATACAGAGTGGCACCTGCACCCCAACCTCTTCTGGGAAATGATGGACCACTTTGGAGTCCCTGAGGTGGACATATTTGCCACCCCACAGAATTCTCAGCTCTTGCGGTTTTATGCCAGGTTCCCAGTTCCAGGAGCTGAAGGGATAAACGTTCTCCACAGCCCATGGCCACTAGGGCTATTTTACATTTATTTTTGAAGGGAGTAGTACAGAAGAGAAAAAAATCCCCTCCTCCCACTCCCTCCAAGGCGACAAATGTTGCTGTCCAGTAGTCCCGCCAGAGTATTTGCCGCCAACGGCAGGTCATTGTCCATGGCGACCCTCCGACCTGATGTTTCCTTCCATCCCTCGTCCGGTTCCTCGTTGGTACACATCATAGCACTGGAGTGAGCCTCGGATCGCCAGGAGACATAGGTCAGTGACATCTCTGCGGCTCAAACCCAGTGCTCGGAGACCTCCGCCTGATGGTTCGTAGCACAGTCCTCGATTTGATAGGATGATGGGCAGTTGGTTCACTTGGGCCTTCGAATCCGCCCAAGCTTATGCATTTCCCCCTCTCCCTCTCCTTCCCAAGGTCAAATGGAAGATCTAGAGGAGAGGGCAGAGGTAGTTATTCTGGCCCCTCACTGGCCCAGGAGGGTTTGGTTTGCCGATCTCAAGGCACTATTGGTGGCCCTGCCCTGGAGACAACAACTGCAGTGTGGGCCACACAGGCTCCCCTTGCAGACATTTGCAGGGCAGCCACTTAGATTTCCCTTTTGCTGTTTATTTGGCATTATAAATTGGACTTGTTTGCTTAGGCAGAAGCAGCATTTGGACATCGGGTCCTTCAGTGGGTCCAACACGGTAGAAGATTTTTTGGCCTAGACTTTAGCCCGTCTGTCATATGTGACACTTAACTTTAGTATGTCCCATTCCTGGGTGCTGTCTCTACCTAGAGGGACAAGGGGCATTGGTCTTACCTGATACACACCTTCTTGTCAGTGGAGGCAGCATCCAGTCCTTCCCTGGGTCCTGTCTGGCCCTCATTCCTTTGCTTCTACCTTCTGCTCCACACATCGAGTCTACTTCTTCATCTTTGCCAAAAGCTGGAAGTTCTAGCAACAGGGGTGGGACTTCTAAGACTCAGTCCTTCATCTGAACAGACTGGAACAACCCATTCCTGGATGCTGTCTCCACCAATGAGAAGGTGTGTATCAGGTAAGACCAACACCCCTTTTCTTTATAATTTTTCTTATATCTAGTGATTTTTCAGGACAGATGATATAGTGTCAGCCTCAAAAGATTCCATTTCATCTCCAGTATATTAGGAGATTGCTATTATCACTTTCTCTAGCATCTAGGATATATATTTCTTTGAAGTGCATTACGTGATATATATAAATGCTTTGTGTTTCTTTCTATCTGCTTTCTTTCACTTTCGGCTGTCATGAAAGGGGGAGGGAATGGGAGGTGTAATGTGAGTGTCAGGAAATGATGTATTTTTCCCAGAGTCCAGCAGGGATGTAAAAGACCGCGAATTCGGGAGGACCGTTAACTGATGATGAATGGAAGGAAATGACATGCATCCCTTCACCTGTCACGTGGAGCCAAAGAAGAAGATTGATTGGACTGAAATGAGAAAAGGGGGACTGTCTGATTGTTGCAACTATATAATCCTATATTCATTTCCTGTATTTCTCATTCCTGGCTAAATTTGCCACTGGTCTAAGTATATTAGTAAAAGAACTTTGATTTGAATTCTTCAGATTCTGAGTCTTACTTTCCTAAATATATCTAGCCGAAGATGGTCTGACAACCATTCATTCTTCTAACAGTACAAGCACTTACCAAGACTCCCTACCAAGATCATTGGATTCCCCAGGCCAGATGACAATGCCATGTCTCCAGGCTCTCCTGGAAGGCCAACAAGGTCAAATCCAATCTCGCCTCAAAGGGATGCAATCTTCCAAACTGCAATAATGTTGGCTTAGGTCATTTACAGGCCAAAATAAAACATCAGGCTTTTCCCAAGGATTTCAGCAGAACTGCCCCTATTATGGATCTGCTGATGCACATGTTAGGTCAGTTAATGCAGTGATTCACAAAACCCTCAACTGAAGTATGTTTCCAGTCTGAAAGAGCCATTCTGACCTGACTTGAAATGTTCTGGGCACCCCTAAGTGTGGCTGTGATCAATAAGCTCTTTTGAGTTTGGAACACTCCCAGAATAGTTGGAAATATCAGAATATTTCCAAGAAAGCACAGAATAATCCATTTCAAACTTCAAACATTTTGAATTCACAAGGGTTTATCTATATGTCCAAAAAATGCACTCTGTAATTAATGTCAGCTGCTTCAAATATATTAAAATATATTAACTACTTACATGTTGCCTTTTCTTTCCATATGCTATCCCTTGCCCATAAATTGCACTGATGAGCTCTGGTTGTTCCTAGGCAGAGCAAAGTAAAATAGACTTTAGATAATTGTGATACATACATTTTAGCAGCAAATTCTACAATTAAGACGTTTAACATAACCTAAAAAAATCCATCCATATCTCCACTTACAAATGAGTCAAGAACTACTTGCAATGTTTGCTTGTTTTTAAAATTAGCTTTAAGGGCTTTCATAACATTTCTTTTATTTTCATAACTTTCCTGTGCTATTAATATAACAATACCACATAATAAGACAGTAATAAATTATTATAGATACAGCTTGTAGTGATTTAAGTAACCTTGTATCTCTTCTAGAAAACTCGTTATTGGGAAAATTACAGGTATTTGTCATTTAATGACTGTCCTGTTTAATGACCATTCAAAGTTACAATGGTGCTGAAAAAGCAACTTTATAACAGGTCTTCATAGTTACAACTGTCACAATGTCCCCACCATCATGTGATTTAGATTAGGGCACTTTTCAACTAGTGGGCATTTACAACTGTCACAATGCCCCAGGATCACTTGATCGCCATTTCCAAGCTTCACAACTGGCTTCCAATAAGGAAAATGAATGGAGAAGCCAGCAGTTAAACTGCAACTCACACATGGTGTCTTACTTAACGACCATGGGTGGTTTGCTTAACAAGTGAAGTGGAAGTAAGATTGTAGGTCCATCATTATCACATGATGTCTCACACAATATAACATTCCTTAGCAACAGAGTTGTTGTTCCAGTTATGTTGTTAAGCAAAGACTAACCTGTAGTCTCAAATATTTTTGCAATCAGCTGATCAAAGCTGCTTCACAGCTGGTGAGGATTGTGATCATCATTCCAGCAGTGGCATTATATGCATGAATATAACCACAATTTATCAACATGCATGCCACCCTTGATATGTCTAAATGGTTGTGTACTCCTGATCTCAAAAGCAACTGTATATTCATATATGACATTTTCCATGACACTTATTTAAACAAAGACTTTCTTTCATTCTACTCCTAAATTTGAAATGCCCTGTAATTCCAAATAAATCTTTAAACTTTACTGCAGACAATTAGATGTAAACGGATACTTCAACTTCCCAAGTAAAAACTGTTTTTATTAGAACGATGTCACTGGATTTCACCCATAAAATTATTTCCTATAATTTTCTTTGAGCCACATTTTCCCTGACTGAATACAACCAGTTCTAGCACACAATGTCTTTTGCCCAAATATGAGACTGCATTACATTTTAAATGCTAATTCAACCCTAAAAGCCTGTTTTGCATATTAAGTTTCACTGCCTTCTGTTACTCTTCTCCAAGGAAGAAGTTGTCTTTTTGGATAAACTCTTTTGCTAAAGTTTAATAAAAATGTAAAAAAAAGTTACCTGAAGCATTGTTGAAAAGTGGTGTATTGCTTCCTCATAAAGGCCATTGCCAATCAATACATATGCAATAGCTGTAAAAATAATGTTTTAAGTTATTTAATTTATTAAATCAAGCTTCTGTAAATTACACATTTGTCATATGTGAAAAATTGCTAAAAATCCCACAAGGAACTGAACTGTAAATCTTGAAAATCTAATATTGAGATGACCTAATTTTGTGATCAAACTCCACTGTACAAGTCAATAAATATACTAACCAAAGTAATAGAAATGTCTAAATATAATGCTATCTTGTAAGTAAAATATTGTGTTGCTTGCATAAAACTTGCTGCCCATGAATGAACCACGTGCAATAATCTGCCTCAGCATAATACCACTTCCTGTGAAAGTTCTTGTTCATAAAATGGGGAAACAGAAAAAAGTGATATTCACTTCCTTCTTTTACTTCACTGCTCTTTGTAGTCTCCATAAATTTGCTTCAAAGTGTTGGGAAGCCTCTCAATCAACATGAAGGGGATATAGACAGATAACATTTATATAAATCAAATAATTATGGTCTTTGACCTGTCTTTAAAGTAGGAAAAGAAAAACAGGTAGTACAGCAAAACATTATCAGGGGAAAGGGAATATGATAAGACAGTGACAGAATATATCTAATTTTAAAAATTGTGTAATTCTATGATTTGATGAAGATGTTTGGCTACCTGGTATGTGAGTGTAGTTAGCATCTCTTAAAAAGTAAAAAAGACACACCAAAAAACCAACCATACAATTAATCAGTATGACCCTCAACTGTATAATTTATAAACAAATGGGGAGTTCAAAAAGGATGCTGTATGAGGAAAGGGGCACCCTGGATCCATAGGAATGAAGTCTCTCTATATAAGGAGTTCCACAAAATAATTCTTGACAACAATGCAGAAGGGAGGGGATCAAGCTGGACTCTGAAAAGGGCCCATCTATATTTGCTGAGAGTAAAAGACTGTATAAATATTCTGCAGAAGAATGAAATGGCGACCTAGCATTTCGCGGTAGAACTCGGGTGAACTGGTGATATCCTTTTGCAATCAATGTCCCTAATTCATACTTTTACTATTGATTTGGTCCTCTCAATTATTAATTGGCATGAATATTCAGGAGAGAGGTCAAGACTGCAAAGTTCTTCTTGATAGGTACAGTGTCAATAAGCTTGGTAGGTGTCTTCCAACAGCAAAGGCAGCAGGCTTATAGGGTCAAACAGGATTCTGAATCCTGATATTAGAATTCTAGTCTGAGCCTTAATGCTTGGCACTTTATTTTCAAGCCTCAAGACTGCATTAGCAGTGCATATTGGGGTACTGAACAAAGCCCTAAAGCAATTTGATTGGTTTCATACAGGTTTATAGAAGTGCCAAGTTGTATCATATGTAATATTTTTGCAACTATTTTAATTATAAATAGTTTGATAATTTAGCTCCTATTGCCTATAAAATTTGTTGTTGCTGGCGCAATCCTTTGGTCTGTGGAAATGGCATAATTTACTTGAATTTAAAAGGTCTGAACTGAAATATTATGCCCAAATATTTAAAACATCTGACTTGCTCTAGTCTAGTTCATGAAAATTGATTGTCCACATGCCTTTGTCTTTTGTTGGAAAAAAACTAAAACCCTAGATTATCATAGTTACTAACTATTCTTCAGTACAGTAAGATGGCATGCTGCTTTATGCCTACAGACAACAATGAAAGAACTGCATCTTCAGCATAGAATTGGGAGATATTTAACAGCTAACTTAAACCCACAGATATCAACTTTCTAAAAGGTTTACATGCTTATTGACAAGTTGAATAAAATCAGAAAGATCCCCTTCTCAGTTACATCTTTCTCTAAGGCCAGTTTTATCATGTATCTTATAGATTAGGAGTAAGAGATTTTTGTCTATAAAGGATCTACTCAAAATGTCCCAGAATCTCTAAACATTATCAAATGCTTGATAATGCATTTGATAATGCAATAATATCAGCCCGCTGGGGTCTTGGAGTATGAATGAAAAGAAAGGACAATAGAGGGGTCAATGACAGCTGCATAGATTCAGATCAGAGGTTTGTGTATTTCTCTGCCAGATGTTGAAGCACTAGGCCTGTGATGGTGAACCTATGGCACGTGTGCTAGAGGTGGTATGCAAAACCCTCTCTGTGGGTACGTTCACTGGCTGCTCTTCCAGGTTTCAGCACACACATGCATGCGATGGAACCTGGAAGAGCAGCTGGCCACCATGTGCATGTGCACTGGTCAGCTACCAGCTGCTCTCTTCCGGGTTCTGGTGAGCTCCAGTTTCGAATCTTGGTGCCAAAAAGGTTAATCATCTAGGCAATGGTCTATAGCAGGGGTCTCCAACCTTGGCAACTTTAGGACTTGAAGACTTCAACTCCCAGAGTTCCCCAGCCAGTTTTGCACATAATCCTGGTTGAAACTCATCTGTTATCTATGCCTCATCAAGTTTGGAGTCTGACATATAGTTTACTAATGGTGTTCAATAAACTAATTGGCCTATAATTAGCTGGGTCATTTTTATCATGCTTTTTATATAAGGGAACAATTACAGTTCCCCTCAGCCCGCTGGGATCTTGGAGTATGAATGAAAAGAAAGGACAATAGAGGACCCACCAATTGGGTTGGATATAATTAGCTCGGGGGAGGGGGTATAGTCACTCTCAGGGACTTTACCCACATTAAGCAGGTTTATGAGATTTTTTTTAGTTTGTTGCATGTGCCTGGAGGGTCACTGAAGTACTGAGAATAAAGATGCATCCATCACATAAGAGTATGGATCATAATAAAGGGCTTGGAAGTGATATTTCTAGGTATGACAAGAGTATACTGCATGAAATTGTGCAATGCCATTACAGAAGCCATTTGTTATAATATGCCAGAATAGGGAAGGGTATTTTTTCTTTTAGGCAGAACCTTCTATTATTTTCCTTCTCCTTTAAAATTTAGGTAGAATGTGGTAAATTGATCTTCACAGAGGTAACATAGAATTCCAGTAATGCTGCTTTGGCAGTGCTGCCTTTGTTATAAAAGATTGGAGCTTAACTCTGAGATCAAGATACACATCAAATATGAGATAGTTGAGTCTGAGTGTGTCCCAAAGTTACAGGGGGTTAAAAGTATGCACTCCCTTCCTTTGAAGTTAAACCACTGGGCTACTTCATCACCAAAGGAGCCATTCCATCTGAATCTACCATTCAGGTAATTCCATATGGAAGTGAAAATCACACCCTTTAACACAAAGCAGACTATTGATTAAAAAACTGGTGAACTTCTTTTTACAGACAAGAAATTAAAAAACTATACATGGCCTCATATACGTTATGAGAACATCATTGTGATGTGGAAAGAAAAGGCTTATGAAATTTATGTGGAACAATATCAAATTAGCTTTATTTCATCCATTCCTTGGCACCCAGTTGGTTACAACATTCTTGAATAAATTGTGATTAAATTCAGTAGGATACAAGATTGTGCTTTTATTCTTTATAATATCCACAAAACTGTTGTTTTAGCCAAACAGACAAAGTAAGTTTCAAATCAATATTTCATACTGAACTGTTGTCCCATGAACACATCTAGAAATGGATAAAGAGAAATATTGCACTACTAGCTTTAGCTCATGCTACTCTTTAACAAATAAATGACATCTTTAGACATGGTGATCTATGGGGTGTGTCCCTGTTGTTGCTCAGTTCACACCCAAATGGGACTAATTTAGAAATACTCATATTGCCTCTTACCTAATTCTTCATTTGTATAGTCATCATCTGTAGCAAATGGAATTTTTTTCCCTTTGGCAAGTATTTTTGCTTGGCTCTGGAAAAAAATGTTTTATGCAATGAATTAACAACTTCAAGCAAAAGTTACAGAACAATTCCATGGAAGTTATACTGCACATTGTTTTCAGGATTCTTTATCCTGAACACAATGAATGAACTTACCAAAAGTTTTTCTGTTGTGCAAGAAAGCATAGGTTCACAAGATGAAGACCCTTGTAGATCACAGTCTGAATCATGAAAGTGCAAAATTGATGAGTCTAAAATGGAAATGTTGTAACTATTAATTGGTACATTCACCCTACAACATTAAGGGCAAGTTAAATAGAGTAGTGATATTTAGGCACTGAAAGAGCATTTCTATACTAATTGTTCCAATACCAAATAACATCTTGATTACAAGTTTATCACAGTAGATTGGCTTCATGAAAGAACAAACTTACTGTTGCCCTCGCACAGATCTTTAAAATATTCATTTTAATAATCACTCAGTTAATTTTTATTCCAAATCATTCCCCACTTTTATTTTTATTTTATGTATTCTTTACTGTTAACATACTTTAAAATACTTTATCTTCATCATGATATGGATTTTCTGTTTCTTTTTATCATAATTGGCCATGTTTATTTATTTATTTATTTATTTGATTTGATTTTTATACCGCCCCTCTCCTTACGGACTCGGGGTGGTGTACAGCCATACAATGATTAA
>JANHFP010003694.1:290123-303705 GCA_032468135.1 Calamaria suluensis
CAACCTAGCAGTTTCGAAAGCAGGTAAAAAATGCAAGTAGAAAAAATAGGGACCACCTTTGATGGGAAGGTAACAGCGTTCCATGCGCCTTTGGCGTTTAGTCATGCCAGCCACATGACCAACGAGACGTCTTTGGACAGCACTGGCTCTTCGGCTTTGAAACGGAGATGAGCACCGCCCCCTAGACTTGGAAATGACTAGCACATATGTGTGAGGGAAACCTTTACCTTTAAATATTAAAATGAAGCCCTCAACCACAAAAAAGTGATTTGTCCTATTTTAATCCCTTTTCAATTCTGTATTATTTTTAAAATAAATATCAGGAACAGTTCAAAAATATGTAATTGTGCAATAGAGACATTATGGCATAATCGGATTTGCTGTGCGTTTCCTAATAATCCCAAGGGTTAAAGTTGCCTCTTCCACTGCTGCAGCATACAACACCCCCCACCTCCACCCCAAATGATCTATGACTGGTGTATGTCTGGAATGCATTTGTACTTCCTGTGTTGAAACACCAGATCATTTTTTTATGATCCCGTAGATTATCTTGTAAACAAACCACAAGTTTTGTTTTGTCTAGGTTTCAAATGCATTTATGTAGCATAATGTTTGATAGTGTATAATGGAACCAGTAAATCAAGTTAAAAGTTCTTCACAAATGAATGTGTATTTTGCATTTGTTGTGTGTCTGAATTATTTAAATCTATACCCTGAATAATTTTTTAAATGCAATTTTGATTTTTGATTTTCATTAATTAAATTAAAAAGCATCAGGAAAAATAAAACAAAGTAAAAAGTGGAAGGAGAATAGAATACATGCTTTTATGAAAATTACAGTATAAAACGTAAGTTAATATCCTAGATAACTCTTGATTCATAACAGTACTTTAAAAATTCTTAATTATTTTAATAAGGTTTTTTTTCTATAATATTACTGCATATATTACTTTGCTTTTGCTTTGTTACCTTTAGAAATCGTGCCAGAAGCCAGTGGACAAATATATAGAGTATGATCCTGTCATCATCTTAATTAATGCTATCTTATGCAAAGCACAAGCATACAGACATATCTTGTTTAATACAAAAATAAATGTAAGTTACTGTTGTTCCTGCTTCTTGTCCTAATTTGCCATAGGATCTGTCAATCTTGCTCCAAGCTAACGAAAAAAACCTAACTTGTTTTGGACCTGAAAATACTGACTTTTAAGTGGCTTCCTATTGTAAAAAATTGAAAATATTGGATTTAACTTTTAAAAGTTTAAAAGTTTGCAGTTCTGTCCTAATCAAGGAATTGGTCAAAATAAAGTACACTTTGGAGATATACTTACTGGACAACTGTATAAACTGTAAAACAGCATGGCTTTAGACAACTATATAATAGATTCCGAAAGTCTGTCTATACATTGCAGTTCAATGCTGTTGTTTAGTGTGCAAATTGTTTTGATTGGAACTTCCTGATTCCTGCCTTGAATGATCCTTTAACCTACAACTATCAGCCACTTCTTTGGTGTCTGTTATTGTTTCTTCTACCCTTTCTGTTCTTTTTATCTGCCTGGGCTGCCTGATTGATTATACCACAGTTAGTTGGAAGTCAACTTAGTGCTTGTTTCCATTTTCTGTCTGATAGCTAGTATGTACGAAAACTTCACAATATGGTGTTTAACACTATCATATTTATGCCCTGAAATATAGGCTTTATATGTAGATTGATATACACTGTATAAAATTGAAATATAGACTGTATATATATATAAATTTTGGATCTGGTACAAATCCATTAATTAAGTTGGAGCCTAGGACTAAATTCCAGTCTGAGCTGAACTCTGTATCAGATTCACTCCTAATGTATGAAGTCATTCAAGACTTCAAAGCATGTCCCATAGCTTGGTAATCTGTTCTTCAGTGGAGGAGATCAAATGACCTATACAGGCTTTCTTAATTGTATTAGTAAAATGTGATGCAGACCATGCTTATCAATGTTTTGATTGTACAGTATTTGCATTTGACATTGATATTCCCTCTTACCGCAGATTCATGGAAAGCTTTGCATATTTTGTTTACTTTGCGAAGCTTATCTCAGGTGGCTGCAGTTACAGGATTCAAGTCAAAGTACTAATCCTGATGATTTAATTAGATATGCCAAAGAATGGGACTTCTATCGAATGTTTGGAATAGCATCTTTGGGTAAGATCAGACATTTGTTTGGGCAAGTATTGTTTCTGTTCTTTTCAACCGCAGCGTCTAAACATTGACCGTTGCTTCAAGACAGTGCACTGAAATTCTTAAAATGTGTTGTGATACATGTTCACGCAGCTTTTGTTGAATTTGGCTGGAAGATATCTGACAGTCAAAAGGTTGCAACATACCATGAAAAAGCCTGTGTAAAGATATGTTGCATAACGTTTATGAATGTAAACATTTTCCAGGAGATAGTTTCTATCTATAAAGGGCCTAGGAGACCCAAGTGCAAAATCCCTGTTCAATCCTAAATCCCACCGCTTTTCCAAAAAAACAACAACAAACCTTATCTCAGATTCTTTAAAACTGGAAATTCTAAAGATTTTGATATATATTTCTAATGGTATTCAGAATTTTATCTATACACACACACACACAAACACACACGCGTGCCTGTGCGTGTGTATTGGCCAGTGAAGTTTTACTAGCTAGGGTTGGACAGTTCACATGTTACATGGCTTGAAACTACAATGTCTAATTTACAAGTTCTTAGGCCTAATCCAGGGGTGAAATCTAAAAACTGTTGCTACCGGTTCCGTGGGCCATGTGACTGGGTGGGTGTGGCTATGTGAATTGGGGGAGTCAAAAGACAAGCTCACTTGTCCTGCTGGAGCAGGGGGTTGGATTAGATGACCTCCAGATACCTCTGGATTACTGTGTCCCTACACACCCCGCTTTTGCCCTAGTAAGCTTCAGGGAAGCCTGTTGGGGACAAAAACTGACCCTCCACCCCCATTCCCCCCCCCTTTTGCACATCTCCCCCATGTTTTTGTCCTAGCAGACTTCAGGGAATCTGGGAGCAAAAACGGAGCCCCAGTAGGCAGTAAAAATGCTCCAACAATTATTATTATTATTTATTACATTTCTATACCGCCCTTCTCCTTGCGGACTCGGGGCGGTGTACAGCCATAATCATAAAATACACAAAATCAGAAAAATTAAAATACATATTAAATAATTCTATGGCTCTAAAATCACAAAAATTTAAATACTTTTAAAATTTATTTAAAACCCCAGTTAAAACCAAATTTAGAATCCTATTAAAACTACCCCAGGCCAGCAAGTCGGAAGAGATATGTTTTTAATCAGCTGTGATCGTCTTTTTTTACCTTTTAAAAGTTTTTTTTCCTACGATTTCCAAGGAATAGGTAGTAACTTATTTTAAAAGGTAAAAAAAAATCCACCCATGATCAGCTCAGCTGTTGGCTCCAACGATCCCATGGAGGGGCCGGGGCCAGGGATTTTTACTACCGGTTCTCCGAACCATCCGTCACCATCGCTACCGGATTGGCTTAACAGGTCCGAACCAGGAGCATTTCACTCCTGGCCTAATCCAATCCAATGCCTTCCAAAAGAAAAAATTTAAAAGTCTGTGTGTAAGATGTAGTAAAATAGTATATAGATGCTTAAAGAACTTTTTATGATATCACCTCTTTCTCCAAATGATTTTTTTTTCTACTTATACCCATCTCCCACCCAGAACAAACTGCCTTTTTGACTGGCATCTTCACTGCTCTGTGGTTAGTAAAACCTGCTGACTTGAAAACCAAGGCAGATTTCATATTTCTTCTGAAAGCATTGCTGTTATCCAGCTATGGGAAACTTCTACTGATTCCGGCAGTTATTTGGGAGCATGACTACACTCATTTGTGTCTCAAGCTCATTAAAATGTTTGTGTTGACGTCAAACTTTCAAGCAATTAGAGGTATTTTTCTCATTTAACTTCACTATTACAGTCATGCTGTTCAGGGCCAGATTTTCCAGCCGAGTTCCCGCTATTTGAAACAGATAGAAATGCAGCAGTAACATTTAGGGAAGGAATTTGTATTTAGGGAAGTGAAATTCTTGAAAGAGGCATTTCATTTATTTGTTAAAAGCCTAAATACATAGAAACTGGTATAGTATACACAAGACAGCAAAAATTCCAAACACAATCTTTGAGTCTAGTTCAAACTGTGATTAAAACAGTGGCTTAAATATATAACAAATGTTTAAATAGTTTCTGTATCTAGATATTGTTGTTAGTTTTGTCTTGGAAAAATAAATAAGAGTGGCATTATTCATATACAATATCCTTTTCTGTCCTGGAATTTGTTTATTTTTCTAGTTCTTTGCCAATGAAACATCAGTATCTTTCAAATATGCTCTTAAGTACTATATTCTCTATAGTGTCTTGAGTTTTAAGTAACACAAACAGCATCACTTCTGGTGCAGTAATTTTGAATTTTCCCCCTATTTTGTATAAGATGCATAAGAAGATCCCTTTCCAAATGTCAAATTTTTAAAATAAAATGTAATGCCTACTTAAGATGTGCTAAAATAATACTGATGTGGGCATAAGTATCACCATTAATATTAAATAGCTGTATTTGAAAAGATTACCAGAATTAAATATTACTCATTTTCCTAATGTAATACTAAGGAGCAATTGTGCTCAGCAAGGAAAGGCTTATTACACATGCAATACTCCTATGATTTTACAATTAATTTGTCAACTAGCTATATATAATTCAGATTTGATTTCTTTTATCTTTTCATTTATGTGGTAATTAGATATTTCAAGTTGTACCTTTTAAAAAGAACTTAATATAATGCTTTTCCAGGTGAAGGAGGGAGGTTAATAATGCAATCCTTTAGTGGTAATAGATTCCAAGGCATTCAGCTTCCTCATCTAATGTCTTGCTGAGTCACAAACTGCCTTCTCACAACAGGCTAACCATATTGTACAAGTTTCAGTGACAGATGTGCTGCCTTGCCTGTTGGCCTTTATCAGTACTGCTTTCCCTGCATGTACAGATCTCACTATTACCTCCTAAGGATATGGAATTGTTCCCTTTGTGAAGCCTTTTTTTTTAAAAAAAAGAATCTACAGGTGATTAGAAGGAAAAGCTAACTTTAACTAAGATAGCCCGCTAAAATAAACTTACAAACGTAGACTCAAACTAGGCTAGAACTTCAATTCAGAGCATATGTGAATTAAATTACTGGGTTTAAATTTGCATTAAACTTAAATCTCCCCAAAAGTTGTTTCCAGCTCTCTGCACTTCATTCATTACAAAAGTGAAACCTCTTTCAAATCCTTCTTCTAATTTGCTTTTTAACATCACTGTCAGATTTATAGCCTTGGTGATCTGGCATCCAAATATTAAAGAAGCCCATCCCTGCTTAGCTTCTGCTTAGCCAAAACAAGGTCATCCATCTCATTAACCAGAAATAATATTTGTCCATACTAAATTTGTTTTTTATTGTTATGAAAATCTAATGGGAACCCTGCCACATTCTGCTTTTTCTTTTGTTTTGCAGTTACTTTGAATAAAAGCCGCAAACTGTGTCTAATGATCATTTTGAATGGATTACTTTTTGAAAATGGCATCATTTACTTGTTCGAGAAAATGGGATGGGATGTCTGAAACAATCCTGTTGCCTTAGGATGATAGTGAAAATATTTCAAGATGTAGAAAATATTGCCTTTCAAATCATTCACTTCATCACCGGTCAGTATTTGATCATTCCAAACAAACAAAGTGGTAAAGAAATGCTGAATGTAAATGAAACTTTATATACCAAACCAAACAATTGACCCATAAGAATTTAAGAGTGAAGCACTGATATTTAATTTTTTTTAACAATTTTGCTTTGTTTGATGTGATGGTGTTGTGTTAAAGTAAGAATACTGTTCTTTTATATTGTGTCAGATTATATAGCTGTGTTCTGTTTTTCTTCCCCCTGCATTGCTTTGTATTTAATAGGAAAAAAAAGCCATGTGATTGTTTTATTATAACGTACAAAGAAGAAAATTATCATACTAAAAAGAGGCAGAATGACAAAACAAGAAAAAAGCCAGTTTGGCTCAAAGGTGTGTTCTGACAGCCAAGCATAAAATAACAGTAACGTGGCTGCACTTTGATATTTCTGGCAGTTGTACTACTGGAAATGCTGGAAATATATTTTTATTTGTGGAGTACTCATACTTTTAAGTTGATATTTATACATCCTATAATATAATTTTGTAGACCTATTTATAAATAAAGGGTTTTTTTATGACTAAAGACAATATGTCTCTTTAAGAAACAGTATTTATTATACCCATGTATTTAAGAGTAAGCTTCAAAGCAGTCAAGTTCAGTATGCAGTATGCAAAGGGTTGAACAAATACTAGTTGATATTATTACTGTTTCATTGAAAGTAAACTTGGCAATTTCACCCTATTGTTTACTCAGGAAAAAATGTAGAGAACTGCAATCAACTCCCCAATAAGTGTATGTGATTTTATTTTGAGGTTACCTTAACATGAACTAAATTGGTTTGAAAAATAGTTTTAAATTATCTCTCTTGAAATGGTTCCCATGAAAATAAATTATGTGACTATCACTGAGGGGGAAAAATCTAATGTATATGAATGTTTAATTCCAATTCCAAACTGGAATCAATTTAGGCTAGTACAGGATAATAAGAGCCAATATTGACTCACCATTTCATCTTCCAAGGTAGATAAAATGAGAACCCAAGAGTGCTGGAAGCAATATAGCACTAAGCACATATAAGCACATAGCAAAGTACTATGGAGCAGTATATATGTCTAAGTGCTATTGCTATTGCTCTTATCTAAGAGGCCAAAATATGCTTCCTCTTTGGGATGGCCTACAGTTTCTTTATAGCTTCCTATATTGCTGTTAAAGTCCACAGTACAAACCTGTATTATTTTAAAAAGAAGAAAGAAATCCCAATCCTGTGTTTAATGGGTTTTTGTTGTAGTAGTAGTTTTGGTGCCTTTCAGTAATTGTTACTGCTGATGACTGCCTAAATAAGTCCCTACAGTTTTCATATCAGGATTTCAGAAGTGGTTTGCCATTGCTTCCTTCCTGGAGCTGAGAGTGAGTGTCTGGCCCAAGATTACTCAGCTGGCTTCAGAACCAAAAGGGAACTAAAATTCACAGTTCTCCACAATTTAGCCTTAAGTCTTAACCATTACATCAAACTGTCTTTCTTAATGACGTTACCCTAAGGAAAATATACAAGATTTTAGACTAAGGAATTGTGGAGGGTAGAGGAGGAAGAAATGATACAAACTCTCAGTTTATCAGAAAAGTTATTGCAATGGAATGAAATTCCATGTACTGTTTTCTCTGTACTGTCTTTGCTCTTATATTAGAAAATTCAAAAAAAAACCATGCATGTAGATTTAAATCATATTTATATTCCTTTGTACTATTCAAATATGAGAGGGCAAAAAGAAAATTAAATATAGGTCGTCCCAAAGAAATCTGGACTGAGATATATTTTTTGGGGGACAACTAATGGATATTCCGCAGCAGGAAGCCATTTCCTTGGCTTTCCTGAGGATCTGCTCTTTTCTTTATTTTTTGAATTGGAAAAGAACGCCAGATGCCTGTAGAAATAATACCAGACAGCATGTTGAGCAATCTGAACTTTGAGTAGCTTCATAGGAATGTGTTCATAGCAGCAGAATTTACATTTTACAGATAAGCCAATAGGTCATTAAGAGGAAAAACTACTCTTTCTCTATTTGGCAACAAATAAGGCACTAGCTGGTCCAAGATTCCGCTGAGTATATGTAGCGTGGCCTAAAATCTAATTGGGATAGAGGTTTCAATATGTATATTTACTGAATTCATGAAAACTGGATAGATAACAGTTTACTATATTAATCAGTTCTGGCAAGATTGAGAGGATGGATTAGAAAGGGGGTTCCCTCTCTTCCTTCCTACTCAGGGCCATCATTTTCTGGGAAAAGGAATCTCCAACTTTGGAAATCCCCCAAAGAGAATGTGATTGTGTTGGGGAGACCTGTGGATTTGTTGGCTCTACTGTAGAGCCCAGTTGATTTAAATGCATTTTCCCTCATTGTGTGCAGTAGGGTGTTTAGTTTTACTGTTGCTGGCAAAACAGGAAGGAACAATGAGAATTTGCTTCCAACAGCACTTTAGGGAATGACAAAGTTACGTGACCGTAATTTTTTTTTTGCCTGATGAGACTATAATACAGTAAAAGGTCGAATTAAACAGATGATTGTAGAAGCTTTTAACAAAAGATCCACTATCAAAAAGAATGTGTGTCCTGGTCCTAGACTACCGTTTTAACTACAGCGCCATCCAGGCTGGACCATGTGATCAGTTAAATACCTGTTATATTCAATCGTTGAAATCTGTGTACCTCTGTAAACAACGCATTGTACTTGCTAGTTTTGAGTCCAGTGGATTGGGAATTGCCTACAGAATATCCACCGGATTGTTTATTCAGAAAGAGAAACTATATTTGAAAATTCAGAAACAGCTGATTGATCTTGACCAGTTACGATACTGCGGTATCAGCCGTGCTCCACACACCTCCAAGTGAGAGAAATAATGGACTCAGATTATTTGAAAAGAACACTTCCCTCAAATTCCTCCTTCCAGAAGACGGGCCACATGAGATCAGCCCATCAAAAGATCACTGCCACACTTGATTTAGGCAGTCATACTCCTCCTGTTGTGAGTTCCAAAGCAGACCGAAGGGATTCATGTCCTATTATCCTACTGGTTCATAACATATAAAGGAGAAGGATAACCCATACACCAGAGCCCTCCTGCTGGAAAGCCTACAAAATAGCCCTTCTCCTAAGGAAGCCCTTCCCGTCCCCTAAGAAGCCATTCAAGTATGAATATAGAGAATTTGATCTCAATTTGATCTTTCTTGTTTTTGGGAAAGTTGAATTAGACCAGTGATGGGAAACCTTTTACTCACCAAGTGCCGAACAGGCTTTGTGTGTGTGTGTGTGCTGTCTGTGCTAATGCGCAAGTCCTCCCCATGCACTGCATGCGCAACTGCACCATCTGCACATGCACTTGGCTTTAGCACATGTGTCCCTCCATGCGCTGCACACACAACTGCACCATCTGTGCAGGCATGTGGCTTTTACATGGCTCCCTGTGCGCTGTGTGCAATTGCACCATCTGTGTGCGTGCAGTTTCTGAGCACACAATGCACTCGCAAATGCTGTATCTCAGTACAAACACTGTAGTCTGACACGTATGCGCAAACACTTGCACCCGCAGATCTCTGAAGACCAGCTGGGTCTCCTGAATTGCATGCATGCGCACCGGAGGCCTAAACACCACCTGGAGGGGACACACATGCGCAGCTGCAGGAGAGTTGGGTGACAGTTTGCATGTCCAGAAAGATGTCTCTGAGTGCCACTTTGGGCACCTGTGCCATAGGTTCGCCATCACAGAATTAGACTATCCATTGTTTCAGATATGTGCATTTTGCGCTGTCATTTCTTTAAAAGTTGGGGGAGCAGGAAATAACTAATCATGTAACATACATTTGAAATAGTGCATACAGTCCATTGGACTGGGGATTGTTCTGTAGCAGGTTATCTTAAATCAGCTGTCTGAATACCAAGATTAAGCTATAATTCATTTCCTTTTTGGATTTCATCCAGTCAGGAAGTTGTAGCAGCTTTTGTGTCGGACACAGGAAGGGCTAATGCAACTTTTCAAGAATTCTTTCAGATGTACAGTGAACTTTCCGCAAAGTTCAAAGAATAGGATACGGATTTCCTGTCGTTTTTATTTCCTACAATAATATTGTTAAAGAAACATACAACAAAAGGAATACGTTCAGCAATTGTATTTTCCCCGTTAGACTATATGACTATTGCAGTCTGTAATCTTAAAATACTTATGCAAATTATCGTAGGTTCTGATGTTACAATTTCTTGCAATGTCACTTCAGATTTTAAACACCCTATTGGACTATTAACTAATACAGGTAGTTCTCAACTTATAAACATTCATTGAGTGACTATTCAGAGTTACAATGTAAGTGAAAAAAGTGCCATGACATTAACCGACCGCTGCAGCAACCCCATGGCTATGTGATCGGATTTTGCATTGCTTGGCAACTGGCATGTTTTTGATAGTCCTGAATCGAGATAACCTTTTGTGACCTTCTGGCAAGCAGAATGACAAAGCCAGATCATTTAACAACCATGTTACTAAACTTGCAATGATTCATTTAACAACTGTGGCAAGGAAAGGTTGTCAAATGGGACAACATTTTTGTCTTTTAGCCATGGAAATTGGGGGCTCAGTTGTGATTGTAAGTTGAGGACTATTTGCAGTGCAGGCAAATATAAGCTGCTTGATCAACGACAGCAAACAAGGTTCAGCATTTGAGACTACACTACACTATTAGAATCCGTATCAGTGGTTTTCAAGGTATCCTCTTCAATTTACATCCCCCGTTAGTTGTGAGAGAACAAGCAGTTCCTGTAGAAATATTGCATTACCATTCTTCTCTTAAGCCTCTTTTGTGCAAGGGATAAACAACTCCTAAAACAACATGTTGTGTTTTGTGTGTTGCTCTGACACTCTCATCTTCCCACCCTGTGGCTTCACCAGTTATTTGCTGAAACAAGTTCTCAGAATTTCCCAGGCCTTTTGACGACGCTGACTAAACGTTCTAGAATAAGTACCCAGAGAGTGGTTAGGTTGGGAATAACCATTCTAACAAATGAAAACATCATCAGCCCTTTTAATAAGCATAATTGTTCCTTAACAACAGCTTTATATCAGACTCTTGGCATCTGCCAAAATCAAAAATGATTTTTTTCCCCATGTGCAAGTCTCTGTTTTTTTTTAACAAGAGTCACCGGATAAATGGGAACAGGGTTACAAGAATTCTGTCGATGAACTATTCTCCCTTTTAAACCATTGTATCCCAAAGCATTGGTGTAGAAACTTCTTTATTTTCTAACTGCCGTCTTATGGACCAAGAACGACAGTATTTCATTGGTAACAAGGGTCCTAAACGAGGAGTCTCTGAACTCTTTTATCAGTCTTTACATATTATGAATCAAACCTTTACATATTCTGTAAAGATTTTATCAAACATTTACATATTATGAATCAAGGCCACAAGTACAGAACATATTTGCCAGGGTAGATACACAGCCTTTCACAAGTTGCAGATCTATACTTTCCACATACTTGCCCAATATTCTCAATACTGAGCAGGATAAGGATTACAGTTAATCAGTCTCTGGAGGATAACAAATGTTTACCATGTTTCCCCAAAAATAAGACCCTGTCTTATATTTATATTAAGACCTTATAAGACCCTGGCCTTATTTTCGGGGAGGCCTTATTATTTTCGGGCACGTGGAGCAAGATGGGGCTCCTCTTGCCATCTTACCTGATTTTCAGCTCTACATTTAAATATTTTCGGGGAGGGCTTATTTTCAGGAGTGTGCATGCACTCAAAAGCCAGATTGGAATTATTATCAGGGGATGTCTTATTTTGAGGGAAACAGGATATTTGAATCTTTATTACATTGGTTGGTTTCAGCCTAAATTGGATATGTTTTGTCCCACTGATTTTAGAGGAAGCCAATCCATAGTTAATCTAGAGAACCAATGTATCATTTATTTCAGCCATCATATGCTAAATAATTGATTTCAGCAACAAATTTCTCAAATTTCCCCAATTTTATTGATGGAGTCAATCAGTACAAAAAATAAGGCTAGGGAAAAAAAAACCAAAAAGTTCCAAAAAGAGTTGAGTGGGTTGGGCTGCTTGCTAGGCTATTATTTATATATTATATTTATATGCCATCCATTTCCCCAATAGGCCAATTCTTTTTGTCTGTGTGTGGGTGTGCTCAGTTGGATTCCTTAGATTTTGAAAGCAGAGATTTCAATGTGCAGGAGAACAGAAGTATTTGGTGACAAACCTGGCAGGATCACATAACAGGGATGGACGTATTATACAATACAACATAATAACACAATAGATTATAGAAGCTGCTACAATAAGTGTATGGGTGTGGTTGTCCTTTTCACACATTTTGTTGTTCCCTTTGGACACGAAGTTAACATGCTTGAAGATTTGTTATTTGTTATCTCACTTTTCTCCTTTGAATAGGCCTTCCACATGAAAACAAATCAGTTACTTGCATGGTGTCATATTCCTACTTGGCAAAAGACTTTCCTGATGCATATTATAATTTATGGAAGCATTCCATGAAGCTGAAACCAATCAGGTTCTGACCATTATGCACAAGACCAGTTCAAAGGTTTCCATCTTCTGCTTGGGGTTCCTATAAACTTCATCATGTGAGGTAGGCTGTGGGTTTCTGAATTCACTTTAGTCCACCAAGGCAACCATGCAACTTTCCTTGGCTACCTCCAAGCGCTAAATTATATGTCCATGAAAAAGCTAAACAAATTACAGTTCCAGTTTAAACGTTCATTTGTTATAGTAAAAAAAAACACCAAAAACTGTATACAACAACATACACATTAAGGTCTTTTTGGACCGTAAGAAACAAATTGACCATTTGTCTTCCAAACATTTTAGTATTACAAATGATGCTGCAAATCCATGTATGTTAAACTTAAATTACTAACTGGATAATGAACAAATAAATTGCAGTTATGGAAGCTAATGGAGCTGCAAGATGTACAGTGAACTGCTTTGATTTGTTCTTATTGCATTTAAGAAAAAAAATAATAAGGCTACACAATTTTATTACATTGGCTTAAGTAAAAGTCATTCTGACATTAGAAAGAAAGAAAGGGAATTGGACCATCAACCCAAGTAAAAACTTTTGAAGTAGTTTACAGTTCCAGGGGTCTCCAGCCTTGGCAACTTTAAGACTTGTGGGTTTCAACTTGTGGACTTATGAGGATTTCTGGGAGTTGAAGTCCACAAGTCTTGAAGTTGTCAAGGTTGGAGGCCCCTAAATTACAGAATTCATCCTTCATGGTGTATAGAACAGGAAAACCTCCAATCCCTCAGATCAGAGGCTTATAAAGGGTGTTGTTTATGGTAACGGGATCTATTCAGTGATTACAAACTCACAAACTATATAACTATACATGTCAGAATATTTGAGATGAAGTAGATTTCATGTACAGTGACACGCTTCTGCTTATAAAAAAGATAGCTTTCAACATCTGCCATCTAGAAACACCCCGTGCACAAATTACACTGACGTGACCTGTCAAGCATGCTTTGGGAGGCTTCAAAATTCATTGCACATTACTTTCCTAGAGCAGGATTTACATAATGTGTAACCTGGGTTAAACATCACGCCAGAAATAAATGGAGCAATTCTTCTTGAGCAGAAGGAAGAATGTACTTTTGAGTTCCAATTAAACACTGCTCATCTCTTTAACTGCCAACTCCAGCTGCACTCAAAAAAAGAAAGAAAGAAAAGGCTTCTCTAAGAAATATTCTTTTTAAAAAAATTCCTCTTCCTCATCAAAAAAGCCATTTTCCAGTGCATATGCACAGTCTGCACTTGATACTGCTTGGCAGGCACCTTTATATTCCT
>JANHFP010003697.1:0-11287 GCA_032468135.1 Calamaria suluensis
TAGATAGATAGATAGATAGATAGATAGATAGATAGATAGATAGATAGATAGATAGATAGATAGATAGATAGATACCTCATTTATTTTCTGACTTCACGTATATTTAACCTGTGGCCATGATCACAAGTATGGAATTTGACAAGCCATATAAAACAGAATGAATCCTTAGTGCCAAAAAAAGCTATAACAGTTTTCCACAAACATTAAAATAGAAGGACTGAGTATTATAGCTATTCATTATAAATAATGTCTCAGAGATAGGGGCATTCATCATCAAATTGTGAGTCGTTCCCTGTAATTATGTGAGAAACATGTCCTCCTGTCTTATATTAGAGAATAAATATTGGAAAGGAAGAAACTAGATTTAGCTCAGCGTATAATACCAAAATTTGTGTGTCAAAATCATATCCATTCCCCTACATAAGAAACCTTGGAGTCTGTATAATTCTCATCAGGATAATTAAGCCAATGATTTCAACAGATCAAACTAGAGTTTGTAATTAGACTGTTAATATAAGCTTTGTTGTTGTCTAACTTGAGTGAATGAATGTGATTAGCTTGGGGGCTGAACAATGGCTACATTAAAGGACTATGTTTTTGGGCAGAAGCTTTATATGTTAAAAACAAGTGTTAATTCTGCAGATATAATTCAGAAGTGAGCTGCAGAAATCTTGATAACCTTTACGTGACCACAGCAAATTAGTTTTTATGTCTCTTTGTTGCCAAATGTTGTAGCCCAAGCATGGAGGAAAGACAGTGGTGGGTTCATTTTTTTTTACCATTGGTTCTGTGTGTTTGGCTTGGTGGGCATTGCATTGCATGGTGGGCGTGGCTTGGTGGGCATGGCAGGGGAAGGATACTGTAAAATCTCCATTCCCTCCCGATCAGCTGGGACTCTGAAGGCAGAGAATAGATGGGGGCGGAGCCAGTCAGAGGTGGTACTCGAAATTTCCACTACTGGTTCTGCAGAACTGGTCAGAACCTGCTGAAACCCACTTCTGAGGAAAGATAATGTACCTTTGAGTAAAATATGCCTGGCATTCATTTAGATATCTTGTATGATGGCATGTACAGACCCATGTAAGAGCTAGAATGATTTATGACTGCATTGACTGAAATGTTAGTGTTTGTTTCAACCGTTGATGTCAAAGGAGTAACTGGATCTGTTCAATGACTTTCCTTTCATACTCCTTAGTATACAAAGATATAATTTTGGATATAGAACCCACTCTCCCTTTTTCTGAGATGTATCAGGAACTCTACTGCTGTTGTTATTATAGGAAGAGGTTACCAGAACAGCCTGAAATAAGAAGTTCAATTTTTAGTGCAATAATTTGACCCAGCATATTGAAACAGTTTTGTTCCAATGTTTTATATATTTGTTTCTCCTGTTTTATGCTGGAGCATGTTATTAAATATTTCTCAAGGATTTATATAATGTTTATGCTAACTAATTTAAAAACTTACATTATCAAAGGCATTTCTAAGAAATTGGATATTTAAAAAACAGTTAGATCTGATCTTTTTGGAACTTCTTACAAATCTTGAGTGCGAGGCATTGAATGTGAGACATTTGTGAAGATGAAATAACATAGGAAAAATACTTAACCGAATTGATTTGCAGAAAATATGCGCCTGCCACATTTTAATCTTGGTGTTGAACCCATTTCTCATCTTTTATCCTGATTGCAATTTTTAACCTTTTGCCCAGATAAAGGTACATTTGAAGATGGGGAGTTCCTTCCCACAGTGGATGGGAAAATACCTCTGCCTGGAATGTTGGAAAAGAAATTTAATAAAAATAAACACTAAACTAACTTAGATTTAATTTCTTTTACATCTGATATTTCTTTGCATCTGATACGATGTTATCATGTGAAAATCCCAAATATCAAAATAAGAACATTTGAACTGCTGTTAAACTGTTTTCCATAGAATTGTTGCATTTTTCCCCCAGATACAAAGCTAGACATCTGACAATTTGGATCAATTTTAGTGCCAGAAGATTAAAAGAAGATGTCCAAGGAGTGTTTTTTTTTCTTAGCCTTCACGTCCTTTGGTTACTTAACTTATCTACTCTTTAGGATTTCAGATCTACAACTAATAACAAAATTTAGGCTACTGAGATCTAAGGACAGCAGTTTGCAAATTATAGTTTGGAATAACTATCATTTTTTCAGCTAGGATAGAGAACTTGCATTCTCTATAAAAGAGAGTTTTTCCATTGAAATCTGCTGCTAAGTCAAGAAATAAAGTATCAGGGACAACTACAGGGGAACAATTGACTGAACTGTTGAACTGTGCATTTGAAGGATGTATGGCTGGAATAAGGGAGGGAAACTGTAGGAAGGAACAGGAAGGGCCCAAGACTTTTCGCCAAAAATAATAATTGCTCAGTATGAATATTTGTAGGTATCTTTAGAACATCCTTATCACCAAGCTTTTGTATTCTGGACATTTTTAAGCCAGCAGCTGTCTGGCAGGCTAGCTTGCCAGCAAGACTTTTAATGTGGATGTCTCTTACAAAGAAAAATACAGGCTGACCAGAAAGACTGGAATTTCAGCTTTCCCCTCCCCATTTCCTTGGATTTCTCCCCCCCTCCTGCTGCAACTCTTTTAAACAAGACATTATTGGGTCAGTGTCTCATTTTCCCCTTCCCAAGCTAGTGGCTTCTTTGGCTAGAGCAAGAAAAGGACACAATTACCTGTAAGTACTATTTTTTTCCTCTTTCTGATTCAGTTGCTTTGTCTAATAATTGAGTGGTGCAATGTCATATTTGCAGCATAACATAATGTCCTGGCAAATGCTCAAGTTTCATAGAATGGAAGTTTTCTTAAACCATGTGCATGAGAACAGTTTTTGGGATGCAAGTAAAAATCTAATCGTGACCGAGGAAAACAATATTGTAACAAAATGCCATTAAAGAAAGTTGTGGCATCATTTCTCTTGCCTTAGTAGTTTATGTTGTATAATTAAAACTCTGGACACAACATGTCTTAAGCCACCTACATCTTGTCCTGACTGCCTCATTCCGCCTTTATAAAACTTGGGAAAATATAGATTGTGTTTTTCTGCACTGTTCTCAGCATGGGAGAAACTGAGAAATATATTTTGCACAATATGTTTTAACTTGCTGAGCACTGCAGTATCTCATGCTTTTTATTAAACAGGATTGCAAATCTTTTAGAGCCCTGCAGTAAGTTTACTAGGAATGTGTAGTATATTTACTAGGAACAGTTTTAACTTCCTAAGCAATTTAACATGCTTCAAATGACAGGACAAATTTTGAATCCCAATCGAAAATATTTCTGCAACTTTTAAAATATTATAATGAAGGAAAGATTCAATAACGACTGGCAAAGAAATAGAATACATGTCACTGAATTGATTGGCTTATACAATTAGCATAAGGTTATATAATAAAAAAGGGATTATAAATTGAATAAATAATATTATGTTATATATTTAAGATGCCGCTAAATCCAAGGTTTTAGGAAATAGCTTCCTGCTCATTATTGAAATGAACATGATCTACAATCCAGCACACATGCTGCTTAGTGTATTAATGATCTTAAATTCACTGATTAAAGAATAAATCTCATAAAACTCAGCAGGACTCTGTCTTTTAATTTGCTTAGAACTGAATGCCCAATATCCCAACTGCAAAGGATTCCCCCCCATTGTAAAAATTCCTTTGTCTGTCTGAAGACCATTTTCATCTATCATGCTGTTAACTTTTTATTTTTTGTTTTCCAACAAATGTTTTCTTTTGTTCTGAAAGGATTTTTTAAAACCTAGAAACTTATACTATTTTCTTAGTATATTTAGTCAGCCATGAGATATACCTTGTAGAATTCCTCTGTAAAACCTGGAGTCTTCAGCTTACTCCATTTTTTCTTTGTAAAGTATTAAATAGCTTTCAGAATTGTGGTTCTGTTTTAACCTCCTCCTACACTCATAAAGAACACAGTAAGTAAAGAAGTTGTAAGATCAAGTTGCTTTTGTCTTTGGAGAGGACATTTGGAAATATTCAGTGTTCAGAATTCTTACAGAAGAAAAATAGTGATAAAACATTCTGAGAGTGTGGTTTGCATTTTCTTCTGGTGAATGCCTTTCCGGTAGCATTAAATTAGTTTCATCTCTGCAAATGTATCTGCTTTTCCAACGCTCAGTAATTTTAAATCTTCAGTTTGACTGTCTTTTTCTGAGATGTGAGGAAGGCTAGTTTCTTCTATATGCCTCTTTTAATGTTAAAAGGGAAAAAAAAATCTTCCTCCAACAGAGAAGTGAAATATGCACAGTTTTGCAGTTGCGCTACCATAGTTACATCCAGGGTTAAAAAGAAAGTTGCTACTTGCTGCGCTGATATGATACGCCTTCCTTGGAGTCAAGCACCACATTTTTGCTTAAGTAAATAAACTTTTAAACAAGAAGGGCAACAAAGTGAATACGTATACAACTAGCTCCCTGGTGTCTATGGAAGATTTAAAAAAAATAAGAAAAAAGAAAAGAAGCATAAACCAAAACTTTAGTGCCAGGTCTATTTGTGCTACACACACACACACACACATATATTATATCCTTGTTTCTAAGAATTTGTGGGGATCAAGGGGTTAGTAGTGGAAGGTAGGAATTCTGCATTGTTGATCTTGTGATACAAACTCAGCTCCAAAACTGTAAAAGGCTACTACAAGTTTGCATCATAATGTCATGATGCATATTTCATCATTTTGCCACACTTGTAGCTACAAATGGATGCCTCAGGTGGCATTCCCTGAGCTTCAAGGATTTGGTTTTCAGCCCCAATATCTAAGTCCAAGTAAAAGTATTGACCACCAGGTTTTATTTTCTCTATATGTAATGGTCTGTGAGAATAACCTTGGGAGACAGGAGAAGGATCCACAGCAGATGTCGTATTCAGCCGGTTTGGACTGGTTCGGGCGAACTGGTAGTGGCCCTCCTGTCCTATATTGCCGTGTATTTGATGCCACAGACATGTGTGGATGGCACACGAGAGCGAATTGGTGTGTTGTTTGGCGTGTTGTTTGATGTTGCACGCATGCGCGGACAGCACATGCTCACTGGGTGAACCGGTTGCTACAGTATGTGAAGCCCATCTCTGATCCATAGCTAAACACTGGTCAGACAAAAGATATTTCAGCCCAAGAAATGAAGATAAGGAAAGCAGAAGGGACCCTCCCTACTTCTGTAGGAAGTAAAGGCAAGGGAAGGGGGAAGGGCTTTCAGACTTGCAATATTCTGTTACTTGTAACCTTACAATGAATTTAGCATTACTACTCATGGTTTTGATTTCCTGACTATCTCAAAAAGCTGACACTAAAGTAAAGGGCCATGGTAAAACAAATCTAACAACTGGCTGTTATAAATTCTCTTTTCACTTCCTGTTAAACCCAATTTATTTTTATTCTTTTATTCTTGGCAGTAGGCATCTCTGCAAAGATTCAGTGCAGTGATGGGTTGCTCCTGGTTTGGACCGGTTCGCACAATCTGGTAGCGATGGCTGGATGACATCAGTGAACCAGTTCTCACCGTCTGGGAGCTGGACCCTCCTGCCAACCCCGGCACAATTTTTACCTTTATTTTCCTGTTTTCTGGCAGCTGAATCAGCTGATTGCCACACCTAAGTGATTGTGAGCATGCGCAGAGTGCTCATTTGGTGTTTGTGCATGCAAAGCATTCTGGTTACAACTACCGTGCATGCGTAGAGTACACATTTGGTGTTTGCGTGTGCAAACCATGTTTGACAATGAGAGAGGGAGGTTTTAAGAAAAACCTTCTTAATAAAATGTTTTGCTTAGATTACAATAGTTATAGTCCTGCCTGTGGCAGACTTTCAAACACTTCAGAAAAATTGGTTGAGAAGGAATTGTCAGCTGTGTTTATTTTGATTTTTAGATAAACATTCCCTGCTAAATACAGGTAAGATAAGAGGATTGATTTTCTTTTTTAAAAAAGAGAGTCTTGTATTTCAAAGAAAGCAAAACTACCTTTACCAAACGCTTTGGAAGCCATCTTGTTGCTATCTTCGTTCTTTTAAAGGTCATGTTATACTGTTGCGCTAAAGTTGTCTTTTTAAAAGTGGCCTGCCTCAATTACATATCCCCAAAGAAAAATACCTGCAAGCAAAATTCAACTTTGTACAGACTCATCCTTACCTCTTTGTCATCCACTTCTTCAGCTGGGAAATCTGAGGAGATTTGTACTTAGATTTCCTTGATCACAAATCCAATCTCCTGTGCAATGTGGGGTCCCGACTAGGCAATTCAGGGTGGAAAGTAAATGTGTTTTTGAACCATTGCTGAATCTTCGGTCTTACAAGCAATATAGCTGTTGCTTGACCTACTTCAATTCCTCATTAAATGAAAACCTGAATGGGCCCAAGAGTTTTCGTTGTAGGCAGGGACTACTGTGATAACATACAAAGCTCCTTTTCTTGAATGCTGAATCCTCAGTTTACGGCAATGGGAAAAGCACTGGGACATGGAATAGAATGGGAGACAGAGACTCCAACGCACCTCCATACCTGTAGCCTGGTAGATGGGCAACTCAACAGGCAGCTCAACTCTTGCTCAAAGCAACATATATCTTGGTGTAGGTTAACCTGATGCGGGTTAAAAAGACAATCCCCGCCATACATTAAAGAGAGTGATTAATGTTTGGAAATGATGCTCTATGGCTGGAGAAACAAAGTCAAGGAAATCATCCAACTACTTACCTTAATTTGTCTGGCACCAAGTCTGAAAAGACATCACCACTTGATGCTCTTCTTCCTAACTCTAACATGGTTTTTTCAGATCTCCCAACAATGCCATCATCAACAGTGTAAAGCTAAGTCCATTTAACCTTCTTCTCTTTCCTTCCATCTTTCCCAGCATTAGAGCCTTCTCTGGAGAGCTAGGTCTTTGTATAATGGTCCAGAGTAAGACCAGAGATGGGTTTCAGGAGGTTCTGAGCAGTTCTGGAGAACCGGTAGCAGAAATTTGGGGTAGTTCAGAGAACTGGTAAATATCACCTCTGACTGGCCCCACCGCATCTATTGTCTGCCTCCCGAGTCCCAGCTGATTGGGAGGAAATGGGGATTTTGCAGTAATCTTCCCCTGGGGTGGGAATGAAGATTTTACAGTATCCTTCCCCTGCCATCCCCACCAAGCCACACACACCAAGCCATGCCACCCCACCAAGCTACACCCACAGAAGAGGTAGTAATTTTTTTTTGAAAACCTCCACTGAAACTGAACCTAGTCATTTGTGCTTCACTTGAAAACTCTGATCTGTTTTCCTGGCTGTTTGGAGTATTCTCTGGACTTCAAAACTGTAAATACGCTTCCTGTCTAGATGTATTGACTTTGTTATTAGATGGAAATTAAAGTGTTTCAAAGTCCATTTTGTTCTGCTCGAATTTTAAGATGCACCCAGCTTGTAGAAGGACCACCTGCAAACATGCTTTTTTTCCCTCTCTCTCTCTCTCTCTGTGGCACTCACCCTACCCAAAAATTGTTTCAACAGGCAGAACACCTGCACCAAATCATGGCTGAGAAGATAGCTATTTTCTTGAAGAAAAAAATGAAATATGCATTTTTGTGGGGAAATAATGAGGCACCTTTTAGCTTCACTAGGTATAAAAAATTAGAATTCTTATTTATTTTCTTACAGTTGCCAACAAAAACATTTTATTTCTTTGACTTTTCCCCCCACAAAGCATAAGAAAAGCTTATTTCCCTAAAATCATATTTTCTATGCAGAACTGCTTGTGTGGCATTATAACAGTTGATTATAAATCACATCATGTAACTGAACACAAAGTTTAAGTAATGCCCAGTGGCCAATTCATGGTTTTATAAGAGGCTACGTGGAGTTTGTTTGTTTTTTACAGTGAAAAAGGATTCTGTTTTAACTGAATATTAAACATCTGTGTGCCATCAGAGTATTTTGGCTCCTCATCTTTATATAATTAAAAGATATCCCAAGGCCTATGAAAAGGATCTACCTCAATTATCAAATCCTTTTTAGAAGCCTTGGGCTATCTTTTAATTATATAATGATGACATTCATGAAAAATACACTACTTTTTTTTGCTACAGACTTAAAGAATACAGTGAAAAATAAAACCATCTTCCATCCTTGGTTCAATATACAAAACATATTTCTTGAAAATATTAATCCAAAATTATTTACATATCCATATTCACTACTTCTGGACAGGAAAGGCCTAAATATGAGAGTCAGTTGCCACAGATAAATATAATCAATCAATATCCTGATCATTTTCTGCATTAGTTTTACACATTTTTGATAATTCGGGATAGACCGGTGATGGCTAACCTTTTTGCCATTGTATGCCAAAAGTGTGTGTGGGGGTGCCTGGGGGGGGTTTGCACGTCCACGTGCCCACACCCATAATTCAATTTGCCCCACCATCCCTAGAAAGGCTCTGAAGCCTGGGGAGAGTGAAAAACGGGCCTTCCCCACAACCCCAGGCCCTCCAGAGTCTGGAAACAGCCTATTTTCCAACTTCTGGTGGGCCCGGAAGGCCCGAAAATCAGCTGGCCAGTGCCCGCATGCGCATCAGAGCTGAACTAGGACAACGCTCGCGTGCCCATCAATATGGCTCTGCGTGCCACCTGTGGCACCCGTGCCATAGGTTCACCATCACTGGAATAGACAGTGCATTACTCCTGTGGTTATTATGAGCAGACAATTGCTGCATCCAGCTGTAAAAGAGTAATGCTGATAAAAGCTATAAAAACCATCATTGATGATTACCTATTGGCATATCTTTTCACCTCTGTAATGGTAAACAATTGGGTGAATGACAGACATCATTAAATGCTTCCATGCGTTCTATAGTGAGACAGGAGTCTGTAGAAAAGATCAAGATGGCAACCACACTGCTTTGTGATCAAAGCTCTGCCTGTTGTTTTTTATATACATTTGGTGTATGGTACATTAAAAAACAAACAAATGGAGTTTCATTCATACCATTGTAGCCCTCATCTTGACTCCCCGTTCCCTGATACTTTAAGGCCTTTCTCATTTGACATTGGCTAGGCTTAGGAAGTATTCACTGCAATTCATTCATTCATTCATTCATTCATTCATTCATTCATTCATTCATTCATTCATTCATTCATTCATTCATTCATTCATCTTATATAGTAGAAGGACGTGAGGTACATGAGATACAAAACTTGGTATAGCTTTTGTTTCTCATGTACTTCATGTAAGTTGGACAGAAACATTTTCTATAGAGCGAGGCTTCTATGTTTGGTGGCAAACTTTAAATTCATTAAAACACTGCTCTAGCCAATCATCTGGATTACTGTTTCTCGAACTGGCCAACTTGAAGATGTATGGACTTCAACTTCCAGAAGAGCAGGTGGGGTTTGAAGTAAGCCCCCTCCACTGGAGGTGATGGGGCAGGCTAGTCCCATTGGGATAATACAGCTCGTGAACCCATGCCATAAAGACCTTTAAATATTATTATATTCTATAGCATATCACTATGATGGCGATCCTATGGAACACGTGCCCAAAGTGGCACAGAAAGCCACTTTGCCTGGCCTGGGTAGCCTTGCCTGTTTATCTTCCGGGTTTCTGGAGTACATGCATGCGTGATGATCAACTATCCTTCGCATGCACAGAAGTGCCAAAAACTGGTGTGTGCATGTGTGCTGGCCAACTGATTGTTGGGTGCATATGCATGCCAGAACCCAGAGGTATGGCTTTTCCAGAGCATGATCCCTTTGCATGCACTACACTGTTGGAAACTGGCCTGTGCATGCACGCCAGGCAGCTGATCTGTTGGGCGCACATGCACGCTAGAACCCAGAAGATCAGCTTTTCTAGACCGCGGCCCCAATGAGCACACGGTTGCACGCAATATTTCCACGTGACGCCATCACTGTCATATCATATTTCATATCAGGGGTACTTTCCATGTACTGTATGTCCAATTTTTATTTGCATGTTGATGTGTTGAGTTATTTCCATACTGAGTTTTTGAGTTATTTCTATATTTCTATGAGTTATTTCTATACTGATTATGAAAGCTTTCCAAAGATTTCTGAAGATGTGTGATCTCACAGACATGACCAAATTTGATCAGCGTTCAATGATAAAAAGTTTTACTGATCATCATGCTACTCTTTAAACATATTGAAGTATTCCTGGAGTTTATCATCCTGTCAGTCTGTCTGCCCATCCATCCTGAGATTTAATAAATGACATAACATTAAGGTATAACATTAAGATAACCCTGGCATTCCATCGGAAAGTAGATTCAAAAAATTAAAGGAGAAAGGAGTATTAGGTATATTCACCACATTGAATTATAAAAATAATAAAGGTCCCATATAAATAAAACAATATTTAACTCTTTCAGAAAATACTCATCCCATTGCATGTGCATTTTTTTTCTCTTTCCATTTAGATGTTGGAAAAATACCTTCACCATTCTGACGGTTGGCACTGATCCATATATTTATTAACCTGAGGATACTTTCAAAAATCTGGTTTCGCTATGCAGGACATATGCTTCATAAAAACCATACCAGACGCTGAAACCATTGACTAAGCGTTGAAGATTTTGTGTCATTTACTTTTTGGAAAGGATTAAGAAAACATCTCATTGCACAAGGTGGTTTTTTTTTTTTCCCTTTGGAAACACCATGGAAAACATTTGGGTTCTGTTGCTCATTGTATTGAATCTGAAAACCACCTGCTCCACCTTTGTCAGCATCAACCAGGGAGTACAAGTGATGAGAGGTCAATCTGTCTTCCTGTCACAAAATGAGTTGCGGTTTTCCATCCCCAGAGAGAAGGACACGTGTAAAATAGAAGTGGTAACGAATGAGCCAGTCTCCCAGAGAGTTGGGAAGCTGACTCCACAGGTACGTGGATTTCAACTGTAATTGTGTAGTGATTATTTGATGAGATGAAGTCTATTTAAAGCTGCTGTTATTTAACAAGACAGACTGCTGCGCTCTATCGGAGTTTCTGTCTGGGAATGATACTTTGTTGTTGTTGTTAGTTGCAAAGTCGTGTCTCACCCATTGTGACCCCATGGACAACGTTCCTCCAGACCTTCCTGTTCTCCACCATCCTCTGGAGTCCACCTAAGCTCACTCCTTCAATGATTCCATCCAGCCATCTCCTTCACTGTCATCCCCTTCTTTGGCCCTCAATTTTTCCCAGCATCAGGCTCTTCTCCAGGGAGTCCTTCCTTCTCATTAGGTGGCCAAAGTATTTGAGTTTCATTTTCAGGAT
>JANHFP010003697.1:55504-70155 GCA_032468135.1 Calamaria suluensis
CTCCTTAGTTCTAAGTTACTTCTCTCCTTGATTAGTTTCCACCCATTGCTTCTTGTTCTGCCCTCTGGTGCTTTGGTTTCATTTGGTATCATTTAACAGAGTAATGTGTGGCTCCAAACATGTCTAGTGCATCATTTTACTAAAACAGATAATAAAGAACACTGTACCACAAAGTTAACTCTGATACTAGTTTATGACTTGAAACAACTCAGAGTAAAGGTACAGCATGGAAGTATGTTCAACTTTTCATATTAAGAATTTATATTACCGTTCCATATGGTGCTGCCCTTGAAGGCCACTCAGAAGCATCAACTGGTCCAGAATGCAGTGGCATGGGTAGAAATTAGCATGCTTATGTTGACAACTCTGCTTTGTGAGTTGCATTGTCTGCCACTTTGGTTTCTAGATGCAATTCAAGATACTGTTGGTTGGTTGTTTATTTGTATCCTACCTTTATTATTTTTACAAATAACTCAAGGCATCGAATGGATTTAATATGCTTTCCTCATCTTATTTTCCCCACAACAACCTAAAGAGATGACTTGGGATGAGAGAGTGACTAGCCCAAAATCACCCAGTTGGCTTTTATGTGTAAGGGGTTTTGAACTCAGGGTCTCTAAGTTTCTAATCTGGAGCCCTAACTAGACCAGAGTTCCCCAACCTTTTTGGGTTGGCGGCCTGTGGCAGGGAGGGGGAAAAAGAGGGGATGTTCCTGTGGGAGGGGCACGCAAGTGTGCACACGCACCTGAACTACCAATGTTTGCGGTGATGCTTGTGCAAATGGGCCAAGCGCCAGCCACGAAGGTTGTGTGAACGGAGCTGCAATCTCTTGCAATGCTTGCATTGACATTCTCGTGTGTGCACATGGCTAGCTACTTGTGGCCCGGTAGTAGTGGGCCATGACCCACAAGTTGGGGATCCCTGCACTGGATCAAAGTGGTTGTCACCTATAAAGCTCTACAGAACATGGGATCAAGCTATTTGAAAGATTGTGTGCTTGTGTAGATTGTGGTCCTCAACTTACAGCAGTTCATTTAGTGACTGTTCAAAGTTACAGCGACACTGAAAAAAGAGTGACTGTCAGTTTTTCACTTATGACCATTGCAGCATCCCCTTGGCCACATGATCAAAATTCAGATGCTTGGCAACTGACATGTGTTTATGACAATTAGAATGTCTCCAGGTCAGTCACATGATCCCCTTTTGCGACCAGTCAGACAAGGAAAGTCAATGGAGAAGCCAGATTCACTTAACAACCGGGTTACTAGTCTTAACAACCGCAGCAATTCATTGAAAAACTGGCAAGGAAGGTCATAAAGCGGGGCAAAACTCACTTAACAAACGTCTCACTTAAGAACGGAAATGTGGGGCTCGATGGCGGTCGTAAGTCGAGGACCACCTCCAGAGACTTTGGCTCTATGAAAGCTGGCACGCCTTTCAAACGAAGCCGCCCTTCCTCCTCCTTCAGTCCGGGAGGGCGCAAGGTTTTCCACCCAATTCGCGCTCGCTTGGGCGGAAGTCAAGCGAAAGCAACAGGAAGCCGCCGGCTTTATCTATACACAGCAACGAGAAGCGAGCCCTGTAGGAAGCGCCGAGCCGGCCTTTTTCTTTTTTCCGCTCCCTCGGCTCCTGGCGCGAGGGCGCTACAGCCGTTGGCCCGGGCCTCTTTGGTGCGCGTGCGCAGGACGGTTAGCGGAAGCCGGCGGCGCGGCGCTGAATATCGCGCGCGGGGTCCGCGGGGGGCCTCCCGTCGGTGAGTAAACGACGCGAGAGTGACGCCAAGCGCCGGGAGGCGGCCCCGTCGCTCGGACGGGGCTGGTGGGCGGCAGAGAGGGGTGGAGGGGTTGGAGAAGAGGCGGAATGGCAGGTGGCGGCGTGGAAAACGAGGGAGCCTTGCCTGCCTGCCTTGTCTGTTTCTCCTCCGCCTTTCTGGCAGGGCTGCTACCGGAGCCTGCCTTCCCTTGTGCCGAGCTCCTTGAGCAAACCTTGGCGTCGGGGCTTGGTTCAGGAGCAGCGGCTCCCTTCGGTGGCCTGGCTCGCCTGCTTAGAAATGAGCAAGCGGGGTGGGTGGCTGTGGGACATTCAAGAGGACCGACAAGCGCTTCGTTTGGAAGGAGTTCCTTCGCAAAACGTGTGTGTGTGTGTGGCGGGGGGGATGTGAATGCGTATGTATGCGCTGTAGTAATTTCCCTGGGACTCGTTGAAACGCCCCTGGTTCAGAATCGCAGGAGTATGACACAAGCCTTGCCTTGGAAGCTGGGAGATCCTGTCCAAACGCCATAGATGCTTTAATAAGAGAATCCACATCCCTACCCCGCACATTGCCATGCTCTCCTCCTTTCCTGGATCCAAGCAAGAAATCAATATGTTAATAATAACAATAACAACAATAGTACAATAATTTAATAATAATAAATATTATTGTCATCCATTGTACATATATACACAGTATACACATGCAATGGAATTGATAGTGGAGAACATCTAGCTCACATGTAGGATGAGGTTTGGAGGTGTGTTGTCCAACCCGCAAGCTTGGAAAATGAGCCTCCATTCAAATATCATATATTATTCAGACTACCACCACCACCACCCCAAAAAAAGAGGACCCAGAACCAGGTCAGTGCTGCTGTCAATGCAGCTTAAGTGCATAAATTCCTAAGGGCTGTAAATGGGTTTGACTTGACTGGAATTCCAATGGTGAAAATCATTCACCACATGAAAAAGCCTCTGTGGAATTGGCATACATAATGTTCTTCTGAGTCCATTTAATTTTGTTTTCCTCATAGACTGGTTAAAGTTTTATTTCTTGAAAGGATGGGACAACCTGTTCAACCTGTCAACCACTTAGGAAGAAGCAAAAAGAGTGTCTTGAGTTGCTGGTTGAGAAAGGATTTGCCTGAGAAAACCATAAACTACCCAAGAACCTTAAGTGAGGAACTATGGTTCCTCCCAGCAGTGGCTTACCAGGAAAGAAATTCCCGGCCAGGCAGGGTATGGATGTACAATGGACAAATCCTTTCAGATTTACTTCCCAGTTACACATCTAAAGCCAGTATCAGCCCTTTAAGATAGCCCAGCTTAGGAAACAGATTTCACAAGGACTACTGGAGCCTTACTTGATTGTTGCAGAATATAATAATATAATCTTGACAGCCTGATGAAGGTTCTCTCTCCATGCTCTTATACCAAAGTAAATCAGGGCGAGACAATCTTGAGGTTTTTTCTTTCCTGACTCCTTCCAGAGGGCTAAGCTGATGGTTGCGTAACTGCTGTTGAATTTCTTCTTCAACGGCAACTCCATATTCCTCTTCACCAATGGCTATTCAGTTCAAGGGCTTTGCACTTTAGGTCAGCTTGTGGATCTATGACATGATTTTAAAAAGTGACTAAGAAAGTCAGGATCTGGTCTCCTTTGCAGCCCAAAGAGGATCAAGAGGGCAAGAGAATAGGTCAGGAGCTGGATGAAAAGGGAGGGGGGTTCTAAGAGAAAACTGGCAGGATCAGTTGGAGCCACATGTTTGCCTACACATCATTTCAAAACTCGTCCTTCATGTATATATCAACATAACCAGCATTGCTGACATGCCATATCTGGAGGGAAGAGAGAAAACACAGCTTCCAGAGCAGAACACCTAAAGCTGTCTTCAGGCTGCCTCACTTGTGAGTGGAGAAAAAGGCAGTGGCCTGTAGATTTCTAGTTTGGAAATATTTAGTGAATCCTCTTTATTTGGGAGCACATTAAACTAAAATTAATAGCCCATTTTGTCATGCAATCTTTAACCTATTCTGTTTCAGATCTTTAGAAAGTTTATCATTTGTACATAATTCAATGCCAATTTCTGTTTTCAATTCCAATTATCTTTTAGCCATATCAAACCTTTCTTTTAACTGAGTATATGAAAATTGTTGAAAACAACATCCTTCTTCAGTCAATTGTTGTCTTTATATAAAATTATGCCTCCTTTATTAATATGATATCATAGGTTGTTTCTATATGCTGTTTCAGAGCTTGACCTTTCTAATAGAACCTTTGTATCAAAGTCTAATTACACAAATTACCAGATATTGATTAGAATTATGGATCAGATAATTTCATAATTCTATAGCTTCCAAGAGCCAAGGATGATAGTGGCTGATATAGTAGTTGCATATATTAATCTTCCCATGCTTACTCTTCTAGGTCTTTAGTGTTCTTTTTATAGAAGAAAACTTGCTCCGTTCTTAAGTATTGCCTCTCTAATAGCAAAGTGAAACTTTTGATAATTAAGTACAAAAATGCTGTATGACCACTAGATATGGCTAGATACACCCTCAGTGAAGTAATCTTTCTTCTCTAGTATGTTTTCAGAATATGACTTGTTTTCATGCAAATTCTGATTTCTTTGCTAAACTTTTATTGGGAAAGAAAAACTTGCCTTACCTTTTTTGAGTGTGAACATTTACCCTAGAATAGTGATGGCTAACCTTTTTGCCATTGCATGCCAAAAGCAGGGTGAGCATGGGGGAATTGCGTGTCTGCCCGTCCACACCCATAATTCTATGCGCCCTGTACATGTGCTTACTACCCCCCACACACCCCCACTGTTGGCATGGTGGACCCAGTAGACCCGCTTTTCCCTCTCCCCAGGTTCCACAGCCTTTCTCGGAGTCTAGGGAGGGGGAAAATGGCCTTCCCCATCCCCCCAGAGGCCTCCAGGGGGGATGGGGAAGACCATCTTCACCTTCCCTAGGCTCGTAGAAAGGCTCTGGAGCCTGAGGATAGTGAAAAACAGGCCTCCCCCCGGCCAGGCCCTCTGGAGGCCAGAAACAGCCCATTTGTCAACTTCTGGTGGACCCAGAAGGCCCAAAAATCAGCTGGCAGTGTGGGCATTTGTAACGGAACTGAGCTCACATGCCCACTGATATGGCTTCATGTGCCACCTATGGCACAGACGTGCCATAGGTTCGCCCTCATGGCCATAGAATGTTCTGTATCTATATATGGAAAGCAGAGCTTCACTTAACACATTTTTGTAGCTATGCATATTTTGCTGGAGCAAATGGTAAAGAACAATACTCTGCAGGAGTTGAAAATAAGTATTTTGTGCTACAGTTAATGCTTACAGATGAAATTTCTGAGCTTCTAAGAATCAGGCAAGAAGTGAAAAGCAAAAGGGGAAGAAGTAGAGGGGAAAAGTAACTGATGTTCAATTTAGGTTTGCATATAATTTCAATTTTAATAGAATATGGAACAAGTTGTCGACAAGCAGTGAATCCTGTGACATGCAGAGTATCACTGTGAAAATACTTTCAGGTCAAATAAATTACAAATATTCCTACATTATTTTACTCTGATTACCTTGACAAATTATGTGAAAATCAAGATAGTTACTTTCCTAACAGAATGTAGTCATATTAGCTAAATTCTCTGCAGTTGATTTCTATATTACCCAGAATTCCCAGCCAGCAGGGTTAGTACTTCTCCAGTTGAGAGTTATCAGAGAAGTTGGTTCAGCACATCCAGAACTCTACAGTAGTCTTATGTTAGAATAGTTGGAATTGAAGCTGCACAGTAATTGTAATCTATTTTCTGTAGTTATCAGTGAAAAAAGGAAGAGTTCAGAGGAGTAAAAACAATATTTTGAAGGATTCCACCTCAAGGTTTTGGATGGTTTTTAGTTGGTATTCAGCATCTATATCAAACTATTGAGTAAAATTGTCAAGGGTTAATTATGACTATTTTTCTTTCAAAATTGTTTCTCTTTTACATGTCACTTAGATGAGGCTGCAGATGTGCTGAATCAGTAGCTGGAACCAGTGATGGGCTGGATGAAAGCCAGGAGATTAAAGTTTAATTTCAATACATTGAAGATTCTGTAGGTATGTGACTTCTCTATTCAGAGAATTGAAATTTAACCTATTCTTTATTGGGGTCCATTTCATAGTTTTCAGGAAGGCATGTTGTTCCAGTTTTGACCAATGTTGTCTTATGACATCATGTTGGGTATCTCTTAAGATAGTGAACAAATTCTCCTTTGGCTGGAACTAGGTTGACTGTGGTTAGCTACAGCTTTAAAACAATCAGGATGAGTGTTACCATGCCATATGCAGTATGTGAGGCTGTCTTTGAAGATTTTGTGAAATTACACTTTATAGCTGAGCTGTTACAGTGTCTACTAAAATTTTGCAGCGCATTCATAACCTTATTTCTGGCCCATTTTGTTACATAATTTAGAGTCCTTGTGTGATTTCAATTTGTTAATTTGAAAGACTTTGCATTGAGGTAACAGATGGGATCTTATCAAAGAGAGTTCCAATCTAGAATTAAAGAGAAATTTCCTGTCAGGGAGAATGATCAGAGAAATGGCTTGCTTCCAGAAGGTGTGGATCTTCCATCACTGGAGGTTTTTAAGAAGAGACTGGACAGCTATTTGTTTGGAATGGTATAGGGTCTCCTGCTTGAGCAGGGAGTTGGACTAGAAGACTTCCAAAGTCTCTTCCAACTCTGTTATTTTGTAATTCTGAAGTCATCTTGGAGGAAGCCACACCATTCATAGGGATTTTAAAGACTTGGTCTTGATATAAATGCTCCATCTTTGAAATTGTTTTCTGAGGAAGGTTTGCCTGCATGTATACCCTGTTGTCTTTCTGGGAACAAGACATCATTCTTCCCAACTGCTGTATGCTGTTTTTTTAAATTATTTTATATAACTACCAGTGTATTATTTTCATTTACGTGGAAGCAAATCTGAATTGAAAGATTATATAGAATCCCTTAAATATAAAAAGAAAAACCAAAGATACATAAAGCCAGAGAGGTTAAACTAGCAGTGGAGACTTGCAAATCATTTAAATAAAGAATAAGAATTACAATGTGGCCTCGGTCTGTGATTATAGATAGTCCTTGACTTAAAGGTGGTTGCTTAACAACTGTTTCAAGTTATGACAGATTTGAAAAAAAGTTACAACCTGTTCTCAATGTTACGACAGTTACACCACATGACTGTATTTCAGATGCTTGGCAACTGGCTTGCATTTATGACCGTTTGCAACGTCCCACAGTCATGTGATCAGCAAAAAAAGTCAAAAATGCCGATTGGATAAGCTGGAATTGGACTTAAGACCACATGATTTGCTTAATGACAGAGGTGACTTGCTTTACAATGATTATAAAAACAATTGTAAAATCAAGCCCAATCATATGGGGAGTCAATCTAAAACAACCAAATCACTTATAACCAGAATTCCAGTGTCAGTTGTGACTTGTAAGTCGAGGACTACCTGTATTTTAGTCCAGCATAACTTCAGATTGGAGGCTCTTCAAAAAATTCATAAATTTGCACATTAGGTTTGATTAGGTTTTTTAATTTATTCATTAATTATTCATATTGCTAATCTAATTCTAACAATTCTTTTCTCCTTTAGGCTGATTTTTCCCCTTTCAGTGTGAGACAAACTGTTATCAGATTATGTACAATGGGGCTGCGAATTCATTTTGTTGTTGACCCTCAGGGCTGGTTCTGTATGGGCCTGATAATCTTTGTCTGGCTTTACAATACTCTCTTCATTCCAAAAATTATCCTCTTTCCACACTATGAAGTCGGACATATATCTGCAGCTGCTATACTATGTAAGTCAAGGTTGTGGTTTTTTTTCATTCTATCCAATTCTTACGTGGAAATAAGAGTAGGCATCTAGATACTCTTCATGTGATTCTGCTTGACAGTTTAGTATTGCTGCTTCTTATAATATTCTTCTTTTATATGGCAAGCATGAGGTAGAGTGCCTTTGAACTTTCAGAAATGTATATACAATTCTTCTGTGTAAATTCCAAAATCCTACTAATTAATTTTTTTTGAATGGAAATGTATCTGTTTTTCAGGCTACTATCTATTTTCGTTGTTCTGTATTGCCTCATTGTTAAGAGCTTCGGTAGCAGATCCAGGGAGATTACCTGAAAGCCCAAAGATACCAATTACAGGTACAGCTTATATCAACATGGCTGAAGTTGTATGCTTTAAATTAGTCACGTGCCCAAAATATTGATCCATGTTTTCATCTGCCTCCTGGTGGAAGTTGTCTTGGTTGCCCATGTCTGTAAAGAATTGATACCCTTGATCCTCTGAATGTCTCAGTACCTTTTCTCATATCCTGTCACGGTATGCATTTTGACTTATATGCAGGTAGTCTTTGACTTACAACCATTCCTTTAGTGACTGTTCAAAGTTACAGCAGCATCCCTATCATCACATGATCAAAATTCAGGCACCCTGGCAACTGCATGTCTTTATAATAGGTGCAGTGCCCTGGGGTCATGTGATCACTATTTGTAACCTCCTCAGCGGGCTTCTGACAAGCAAAATCAGTGGAAGAAGCCAGATTCACTTAATGACAGCATGTCACTTGACAACTGCAGTGATTTGCTTAACAACTCTTGGCAAAAAAAGGTTGTAAACTGCTGCAAAACGTGCTTAAAAACTGCCTTGCTTAGCAACAGAAATTTGGTCATAAGTCAAAGACTACTATACACATCGTCCAGCGAATTACTGACTGCTTTCAAGAAAGAGATCAGGGAAGAGCTGGAAAATACCTTGAACTGATATTGCTGAAATTGTAGCTTTCAATATGGATCAGCTCAGTTTTTCCCAACATTCCAGTGGCTGGAATTAACAACATTAAACAGAAGAGGCAGTATGTTATAATTAAGATAAGTGCCTACAGAAGTTCCATGTGTTTATTGAATGCAAATCTTCTAGAAGAATCTTAGATTATATTCTTGAATTTGTTGAATTATATTAAAGTAATCTGGGGAAAGTTCTTTTTTTGGGGTGTGGGGTGTGTGTACAAATACTGTATACCCAGTATTCCAGAAGCAAAGATACTATACTTGTATGGTCAGATGCATTTATTTCCTGCTTTTAAATTACATTGTGGAGCTTGCCTTCTGTTAATGGTAGCTCTCTTATTAAAGAGTAACACCTTTGTGACATTGGCTTTATGAGAACAGACTGAAAATCAGTTTCCCATCTGGCATTATTGCTTGTTTAATGATCTTGAATATTAGATTTCTAAACTGCCAATGTGCAAGTATGTCATTTTTCACCAAGTTGAGAAATATGGCAACTCACAGGAAACTTAAAATCAATCTTTATACACGTTATACACATTTTTTAAAAAAATGGATTATTCACTATAAGCATAATTTTTGGAAGTACTAGGTTTAATATACATATAAGAAACATTTGCCCATGTCAATGTCATTCTATTTAAATTTCTGTTTCAGAATAGTTTTACCATTATTTTAGTGTGCTCAGATGTAAAAATAGAATCATGCTGCTTGTTTCATAAAGCAAATATGGCTATCATAGCTTGCAATTAACATACTTTTGTGCTGAATTAAATGCATCCTTAAAAATAAAATTGATTTTAAAATATCTGCACAGATAAATGCTGGGAGCAGGTAGATGTATCTAAATATATTTGAATTTGAATGGACTATATAGGAGTTCTAAGATTTAATTTAAATTCTGGATATTATTTTATGTATATTATTTTCAGTATGCTTTTATTATGATTTCAATTTCACTCTCTACATGAGAAAATCCAATAGTTTTGATTGCAATAAGAGACATAATTTTGTATGCTTCTAAAATCCTCAACATTCATCCCCACAAGTCTGTTGTTCTTGAAGAGAAGCAAGAACTTAGCAACAATTCTGCATTTTTGTTAATGTTATGTTTATTTCTCTCTTTAGAAAAAGACTCTTGGGAATTATGTAACAAGTGTAATATGATGAGACCAAAGCGTTCCCATCACTGCAGTAGATGTGGGCACTGTGTTAGGAGAATGGATCATCATTGTCCATGGTAAGAAGACTCTACTATATCATCTTTTATGATATAGTATTATCCTTTATTATCCTTTTTAACTTCTAAATTAATTACAGTGACTCAGTAAGCTTTTCTAATAATTACATACTTCTAAATTCTATAGCATGATAATGTTTCAGGAACCAAAATGATATTAAATGGAAATACAGGTAGTCTTGTTACAGTAGTTCGCTTAGTGGCAGTTCGAAGTGACATGACCATTTTTCATACTTATGACGTTGCAGCATCGGTCACATGATTTATTTTGGATGCTTGACAGATGACTCATATTTATAACGGTTGCAGTGTCCCAGGGTCGTTTGATTACTTTTTTCACCTTTCTGGGCAAACAAAGTCAATGGGGAAACTAGATTCACTCAACCAATAAGTTACTAAATTAACAACTGCAGTGATTCACTTAACAAATGTGGCAAGAAAAGTCATAGAATGGGGCAAAACTCACTTAACAAATGTAACACTTTTTAACATAAATTTTGGGGTCAATTGTGGTAAGTTGAAGGCTATCTGTACTAATTTTGTTTTCAAAAATATGAAATATTAATGTTGCACTATAGAACCAAGGAACATTCCTATTATATTTCAAAAGTAGTTCAGAAGTAAAAGAATTTTTAGCCTTAAAATGCAACATTGGGACTTCTGAGAAAGAAATGGGGAACTGGCTGAAGTTATAATAGTGCTGAAAAAAGTGATTTAAGTTCAGTCCTGACACTTTGACTTTCCCTTCACCCCCATCATCATGTGTTCAGAATTTGGGTGCTTGGCAACTAGCATGTATTTACAATGGTTGCACAATCCTGGGATCATGTGATCAATGTTTACAAACTTCCCTTCAAATAGGCAAACTCAATTGGGGAAGCTGCATTTGCTTCACAATTGTGATTTGCTTAAAAGTCCTGGCAAAAAAAGATTGGAAAATCAGACTTAATTAACGACCACATTGCTTAGCAGTAGACGTTCCAACTGTGGCTGTAAGTTGAGGACTACTGGCATATGCTATATAATCATCCTCTGACCTTATTACAAGAAAGATATTCATTTAAGAGCAAAAAGATGCAACTTTATAAAAATTCCCTGCGTAGCTAAACTACTATATTGTTGTGAAAGGTTATAGCTGGTAGAACTGGACCACTGCAAATTTAGCTGATGAAGGCAAGGGAAGGAGGATAAAGGCAAAAGAAAGTAATGGTAAATGTTTTTTCTGTTGCCCCAATTCTTCCAGCCACTATGGAAAGCACATTCCTCCCCTTAGAAGCTGCTAGGTTTTTTGACGCACCTGCTTTAGTGTTAAATGTTACGAACCTTTGACATCCCTGTCTCTGTGTTTACATTGCTTTCTGCAGGATTAATAATTGTGTTGGTGAAGATAATCATTGGCTGTTTTTGCAGTTGTGCTTCTACACACAACTCTTGAGTTCTTACACACTCCTACTTGATTTCTGCCATTATTACTACTTTGAACCACTAAGAAAAGTTAATGCGGTAAGAAAAGCTTCTGCTTGTCCGAATAGGATAAAAAGTATGTGTTAATTTATTTTGGTCATTGAAATAGTTGTTTATGGAGTTGGGAATCCACTATCTTACTTTCACAAATTGAATACTACTACTACACTCCCAAATCTGGTGGGCATTTGGGAGAACAGGACAAAAATCCCATGAGAATTATAGGATGATCTAGAACAGAACTTGTCAAATTATGGCCTTTAAACCAAGAGTCCCCAATCTTATGGACCTCAGGGACCACTAAATTCATAATTTTAAATCCCATGGACCACTAATATGATCTGCCTAATGACTGGCTGGGTGGGCATGGCTAGGTGGTCATGTGTCTGGGTGGAAGTGGCCAACTCCACTTGATGTCACTCACATCAAGGGGTGCCTTGCTGGCCTCTACTCACCCCTCCCATGCCAGTAACTCCTCACTTCCCTGACTGGGCTCCTTAGGGCCCCAACAGGAAGCAATTGTTGGAGCTAAGCAGCCACAATGAAAAAGAGTTGGTGAAATAACTGGCTCAGTTCAAATTGGATCTGACCGAGAAGGAGGCTTAGCAGAAGCACCTCACTGAGCACTACAAGCATAGGCTTTCCAAGCAGAGGGAAGACCTGCAGGAGTGCAAGGCGAGGTACCAGTGCCTGGAGGCTCAGTGGGCTGAGATGGTCAGCCAGTTCCAGGCCATGATGCAATCCCACTGGAACAAGTCTCTCCTTGCTCCTTGCCACTTCCCTCCAGCCTTCGGCCAAATCCCTGCGCCAGGAGGATGAAGCAGACCCAAGTTGGAATTTCTGCTCCCCTCCAACTCACACAAAAATACCCCAAAGGGGAGACTCCACAGCAACACATTACATGGGCCATAGTTTGAGGACCCTGATTTAGTGCAGTATAAAAAATGCTAATAATTTTTCTGCAAACCACCAAAATTTTCTCGTAGACCACCAGTTGGTGACCGCTGCTTTAAACCCTGCTTGCCATCTGTATAAAAACAAGAATGGATGGGTGGTAGGTGGCAGATTGCCAGATCGGGGTGTCAGTTGAGCTTCCAGATTGGGTTCTGTGGCCTGCAGATCTTCCAAAAGCATCCAGAGAGGTGGGGCAGCATCTGACCCTTTCCAAAAATAATCCCCTGTTGACCCCCTGGAAAGATACCACAGTCGTGATAGAAAGAAATGGGGAGGGACCAGGTCAAGAGAAAAAAAGTGAGTGGAGAAGGAAGGATTCCTTGGAAGAGCTGGAAGAGAGGAAGGGAGGCAGTGAAAGGGTAGAATACATTTTTATTTTATTTTAGCTTCAAAAATGTTAGGTAGTCCTCATTTAATAACTGCCTCATTTGGCAACTGTTTGCTATTAAAGCAGTAATGAAAAAGTAACTTTGCAATCAGACCTGGCATTCATGACTGTTACAGGTCTGTGAAGCAAAGGAAAGCTGATCATACTATAATGATGCCTCATTTAGTGACCACTTTGCTTAATGATCATGCCAGTCCAAGTTGAAGTCACTAAACAAGGTCAGCTGTAATGTCAGCTAAATTTGGGGATGATTATTAAACTATGGAGTTGAGATCTTTTTTTAAAAAAAATCTCTTAATTTTAATCTTTAAAAAAGGATAAAAACATTAACACAAAACAATGTTACATACATTTATATACAATATAAATTATTTTAGCAGTTTATCAATCAGTTTCACTCTCTGTGAATTTTCCATAATGTTAATTATTTTTGTTTCAGTCTATTTTCCATCCAATCATACCATTTTCCCCAGGTTGTATAGTATTCAGTCTCCTTTTTCCCTTTCATTTCTAAAGTCATCTTATCCAATTCTGCGCAATAATAAATGTTTTGAATTATCATAGTGCTATTTGGTACTTCTGGGGTCTTCCATACCTGTGCTATTGATATTCTCGTTGCCATGAGGATGTGCAATATTAGATATTGTATTTCTTTTCCTTGTATGCCTTCCATAATTCCCAACAGAAACAGTTCTGGGTTTTTTTTAATCTTTCGATTTATTATCTGTTCCTGAAACCTGCTTTCTCTTGGGACTCTCAACCTCGGCCACTTTAAGATGGGTGGACTTCAACTCCCAGAATCCCCTAGCCAGCATTGCTTCTCAACCTTGGCCCCTGTAAGATGGGTGGACTTCAACTCCCAGAATCTCCCAGCCAGCATTGCTTCTCAAACTTGGCCCCTGTAAGATGGGTGGACTTCAACTCCCAGAATCCCCCAGCCAGCGTTGTTTCGCAACCTTGGCCACTTTAAGATGGACAGACTTCAACTCACAGAGAGTTGAATTCTGGGAGTTGAAGTCCCCTCATCTAAAAGTGTCCACGTTTAAAAAACATTGATTTTAACCAATGAATACATATAAGCAGCACCCTACCAGGCAAGGAGTGTCCAAACTTGGCAATTTTTAAGACTCGTGGACTTCGATTCCTAGAATTCTTCAGACAGCCAAGCCCACAAGTCTTAAAGTTGCCAAGTTTGGACACCCCTGTACTATTCTATTGCAACTTTTTTTAAAAATAATCTTTATTGATTTTATTAAACACAAAAAACAAAAAATTAAAAGAAAAAGCAATACGAACATTTACATAGTGTAATACTAATCGAAAAGTGATTCTGTATCTTGTATACAACATATACAGCCTATATACACTAGGCAGAACAAGAAAAACAAAGCAAACAGAAAGAAAAGAGATGAAGAGGAGAAAGAAGATATGAAGAGAAAGGATAGAGGAGGAAAAAATGAGAACATAAGGCGAGAAAGAAAAGAAAGAAAGGAGAGGAAAGAAAGAAAGAAAGAAAGAAGAAAGAAAGACAAAAACACATAAAGCACAAGCATATAACTACATCATGTGATGTTCTAAATATTAAAAAAATTCTACAAAACTAATTAAATATCCAATGTAAACATCAGCAGCTTTATCTTCACCAAGATAAAGCTTTATCTTCACGACTTTTATTAGTAGTTGATACATTTTCAGTATAAATGTGTTTTCTAATCTTGAGTATCCTATTCTATTTCAGTTTCTATTGCAACTCATTAAAAAGCCCAGCATTCATCAAAACACCTTTGCTCAAAGCATAGTATAGCATCAGTGGCTTAATTTGTCCCTGTAGCTGGAGAAACGCCCATTATCTCAATGGTCCGAAAGGAGGAGGAGAAAACTCACTAAAAGAACATGGTAATAATTAAAGACTTGACTTATATGAGAGTCACATTCTACCAAGTCCAAGGGTCGGCAATCTTAAACACTCAAAGAGCCATTTGGACCCGCTTCCCACA
>JANHFP010003697.1:75100-94873 GCA_032468135.1 Calamaria suluensis
AAAACTAAATTTTGCATTAGATTTTTATTTGGTCGGCTACTTATCTGGAGTGTTTTGTATAAATGAAAAATCCAGGTTATCAGTAACTGTTGAAAATACGGTAACAGGATAATCGCTTAAGCAGTCATTCTCTGATGTCATTGTGGGAGGTTAGTAAAAGAGGATTATCCATGACCCAGATAAAATAATTAGAAATTACTTGGACACTTAAAATGAATGATTTACTGTACTAATCTCATTTCCAAAGTTAGAAAAGATCTGTCTCTCAAATAATACTGCCAGATGTTTTTAGCTGAAATGCATCCTTTGAAGAGACTAATCTGAAGCCTAATTTTAAGGATTATCTTTGATTATTTTTATTTAAAATCTTAAACAGGATCTGTTTTTATTTTCCATATGCTATTACAAACGATTAACATAGTTAACAGCTTTTTTTTTTTTTAAAGATACTCTAGAGCTCATATTTCAGATGTAGATTGTGATATCTGATTTGGTATTGTTTTGGGGTTCCTTCAAGTTAGTCTTTTTGAATTCTTGAGTTGTTCAACCAAAGCAAATTGATTTCTTTACACATTTTTATTAAAATAATAGTGAATTGTACAAGTGTTCTATCCAGTGTTATACTTTCAATGAAGAAGAGTAGATCTGCATATGGGACATTTGCAGGCTGTATTGTAATTAGTGAATCCAATCTCACTGTTATCCTTGGAAAAAGGGAAAATACTTTATTGCCCGACACCAGCCATTTTACAGCTGAATTTCGGCAGGGCAAATCTGAAATCTGGACTGGGTAGCCAATCTATGAATGATTACAATTATATGTCTTTTCTACTGTGATTACACTCTGGCTGGAATTTTTCAGATGAACTAAAAATAAATACAATCTGTGCCCTATGAGGCTACCAGTGAACCTCATTTATGCTCTATTAATCTAAGTATAAGGGTAGAGGAGACTTCTAGGAGGCAAACTATTTTAGCCTTCATATCTAAATAGGCCTCCAGGAAACTATTTTGTCACTGAATGGTAGCAGCACGTTCCCCTGCTCTTTAGGGAGAGAAGCATTGAACAGGCTTACGATTTCAGTGATTTGGGAAAAGTCCCAGAGGTCTTCCATTTCCATTCCTGTCTTAAACCCAACCCCTGTAAAACCAAATTAGGCTGCATAAGTGAGCTTTCCAGCTGATAAGGAGCAAATGGTAATCTAAACCAATAAAACATTCCCAAACCTGTACCAGGAGCCTATACGGTTTTCTCATATTGGAAAATTTAGTCTACTCTTGCAACTGAATTGGTTGGTTGATTATTTTTTACCTGCTGCAATTAAGCGATTCATCAGGTGAGAGTCATTACATTCAAAACCCATGGTACAGTGCATTATGTAAGTGATCAAAAAAAGCGGTAAGTATAAAATAGCCGTCATAGAAATGAAGAAAGACAAGGGGAGGGGGATTTAAGAATGAAAGACCTCTTAATTCTATTTCATTTAATTTTCTGAAGCCTAATAAACTAGAACTGGTTGAATTTCAAAGGGCAAATAAATACCTACCACCTTTTCTACAGCTTCTCCTACACATGAGATGGGTTAAAATTGGTCAAGGAAACTACTCCTAAGACTGATTTTTCTGCCTGTGCGTGTTTATAAATTGGAAACTGTTGGTAAAATTTTTGGATGTCTTTTATTTTATTTTACCAGCAGATACTGCAGATTTTTAGCACTCTTGTTATTTCATCTAAGCTATTTTTATGAGTTATGTATTTAAATGCCACTGAGCTATAGTGCCTCCAGCTGTGATCTCCTCAGATGTACCGAGCTAAGTAGGGTCATTCCCGGTCAGTTAGCTAGATGTACAGCTATGGGGGAAAGCTTAAACACTACAGGAAATGTTGGCAATTCAGAAAGCGAAACATTTCTTCTCAAGTGTTATTGAATTAATCAATGCCCCATAAGGCCTGCTGTTGCTTCCTGAGGTCAGGTCAGGGTAGAAAATGTATGTATTTTTCCCTTTTTACAAGAACAACATCTAGAGCTAGACAATTTTGAAGGCAATTTTGCAATGATGTTCTTTTCTTAATATGTACAATTCTGAAGAACTGTAGTTCTTATTTTTTTAATTGATTCACTTGATGCCATGTTCTTCCCATAGGTTATGTCATATATGTCAAAAAAGCTATTCTTTACTTAAGTATCTAGACATCTTTGGCATGAGCAGATTTTCATTTTTTTGAGAATTTTTCCTTACCTTTAATGCTTAACATTTTGTTGCATATTCATCCTAGAATTCTCACAATCCACAATTTGTATTTTGGTGTTTGTAAGATGTTCTCTGTGTGAATATGGATATTAAACATTGATATTGAAAACTTTGACTTCAACATAGATGTCCAAGATATTTATGTTTCTTATACAAAAATGTGTATATGTCCGTGTTTGAATTGTAAGCCCAATAAAAAATGCCTTGTGATTATGTGGACACAGTTGAGCAGTTTACTTGGCAGTTTTAGAGAAGTGCTTTGCCATTGCCTTAATCTGAAGTGTGCATGTGTTTTAATTTGCTAGTCTATTTAATAATCATACTGGTTCCCATTCAAATACAAAGTAATCTTATCCTGCTTAGTTTCCAGGTTAAGTCAACCAGATGGCCATGGTTAAAAGTTTCTTTTAAAACCCAGATAATGAAAATTGTTGAAATAGGAAACGGAGAATACAACCTTGGTATTAATACTGTATTAATATGGCTATAACTCTGTATACGTGAATATTTATAGTGAAATGGAGTCAAACAATATCTGCATTGTCTGCTTAAATTTTGTTTCTTTAAATTCCCGCACATAAACGTGAAAATAAAGTAAGAATGGTAAAATGGTAAAATTCATATTCAGCCTTTTTTTTAAAAAAAATTACTTTGACATTTTTTTGCATTTTTAATTTATTTTTTCTTTTGCTGTCAGGTTATTTGAATTTAAATTATTAAAAGAAATCTAATACTATAACTTTCATGACTTTGTATGCCCAGTTCAAAATGAATGTCAGATTTTCCTTCTGCTTGGGAAGATGTTTTCAATTAACCTTGACTTTGAGAGAGGTCATCTGCCAGCCCAATCATTATCTAAGATCCAAAGAGAAGTGTCTTGTTTCCTTGATGTGTTAGTATTGCTCAAGCTGAGGATGCTGAACTGCATTCTTTCATATTGGAGACATTTTTAATTTAATTTAATTGTCTAGTTCAAATAGTTCAATGAAAACAGACTGAGACTAAAAGGGTTTGTTATTTCATTTTGATCAAGGTCTGAATTAGATCTCCACAAATGGCCTACATGCTATACTATGCAATTTGTTTTTTTTAAGTAATTACTTCTTAATTCAAAGAGAAATAGAATACCTTATTGTCAAAGAAATGTCAAAAATTTTCTTTTTTCTTTTTGTAAGCATTCTACATATGTGCTACTAGTATATATTGTCGAAGAATAACAGGAAGAAATATTTAAGATATTTTTTTCTTAAAATAGGACATTACAAGTATAGAAAAACTGGGCAACTGTTGTGAAGAAATGTGAGTATCATTTTGTTTTGTTAAAGTTTTTATAGAGCTTGGCAATAAAATGCATGTGTGAGATACATGTAGGGCATTAATGAAAGCTTAGTTTACCTTTTCCGCAATGATTCACACAGTGCTTTAATTAAAAAAAAAAGTTCTATCTGATACAATCAAAGCAATGCTTTCAAAGCATGGTCCAGAAAGGGGATTTGTTTTGTTTTGCTCTCTTTTGTTGGCAAACAGTTTGTTGATTATGAGGAACATCTTAGTTCTCTATAAGTGCAAAGGCAGTTTGTGTTTCTTAAAGTCTCAGCTGCCGCTGAAGTGAAAGAAAAGCTTTGCTTAATGGCGGCTCAGATGTAATCCATCAGAGTCAAGTAATGGATCCCCAGCCAACCTGTATTGTTCTAGTTGACTGAAGTGCACCATGGGAGTGCTGTCTTTCACTAATAATGCTGTCGTCTGTAGATCAAGACCTCGAAAGCCATGGCAGCAGACCTTCTCAGAAGTTTTTGGCACTCGCTGGAAGATCCTGTGGTTTATTCCTTTCAGGCAAAGGCGACCACTGCGCATTCCCTACCACTTTGCCAATCACGTCTAAACAGATGGATGGTAGGCACAGATGGGTTCTCCATGCTGGATGTGTGTTGCAGGGTTTGAGATAATAGAACTATGGCACTCCTAAAGTCAATTAAAATCTACCCACCAATCTTAGACGTCACAACGTGCCCCAGGCTTTATTTTAATAATGAAGATCTTTATTCTGCTTAGGGATTAAGGCACATTTCGCTATTTACGTTCAAAGTGTACTTACATTCAGATTAGCATTGCAGAGAAATCACTGCAGGTTCATAATAAAAACAATGATTGATGTACAAATATTACTTTTCTTTTGATACTGGATAATACAATTGTTTTTGCTAGAAACTCTGTCATTTACACAGAACAACAAGTTTGGAAGTATCTTGACTGGTTTGAATTGCTTATTCTTTTTTTAAATCAGTCATGCTAGCTGGATTATGTAGAAATGTCTGTTTTCCTATTCATCAGTTTTAATGCCTCCAATGCCTTTTTATTTATGATGCACGATATTAAAACACAGCTTATCTCTAGAGAAGACTGGCATTTTAACAGTGCATTTTTAAAAGGAAGAATGTTTGTTCCTGATGTTCTTTTTTAAAAAAAATTGTTGTAATGTAAAAACAAGACCATAAAATCCATTACTATTTTGAAAGAAAAATAGGTTATAAAATGTGCAATTTTCTTCTTTGTACATGCAATAATTAGCCTTAAGTGCTAGATGTGTCTTAGAAGTATATACTAAGTTAAAAAAGCAAAGCTTATACCATGATCCATCCAAAGTTAAGCACCTTTTAAATCCTACTTATATTAGTGATGCATTTAGTATTTTTTTTCGTTCACTCCCAAAAGAACAGGCAAGCTGCTGTGTGTTGTCAATGGAATACTGGCAGATATGTTTTTCGGGGCTTAAGCTGCAATCTTATACATTTACCTATAAGTGATTTGTTTTGAATAGAAATTCATAGGATTCTACTAAGTGCCTAATTTTGGTACGATTGTGCCTATAAAATTTATCAACATTTACTATATCATATCTACTGAAAACATATACAGTACTGTGTTGTTGTTTCTATGTACTATGTTTTTTGTTTTCTATTGTCACCACTAGAAGTATTTAAAATTTAAATTTCATGTGTTCATAGATCAGGTAATATATGTTGGAGATATTTTAACAATAGTATTTATATAGTAAATATAGACGTTACATTTAGCATTATCTACTCTGTATTACATTCTAAATAGGTGATGTGAAGCGAAGCAGGCATGCCTGTAAAGCGAGGTTATGATTGGTAAAAATAGGTAATTTGAGTTGTAGGTAAATTAGTCTTTTGGTTTACATCCCAGCTATTTTTAGTAGTAAAATTTTAGGAAGATCATTCTTTTAAAAGGAGTGTTAGCTTATATAGAAACAAAATCAGTAATCAGTTTTGAAAACTGTCTAAGAAGCATCCACTTGTGTAATTAAGAAGTATGGGGGTATGGAAGTGGCCTTGAGCTTTTGGATAAAGGGCAGAATGTTCTTCTAATAAATAAATAAGCCTACCTGGGAGGACGTTGGCTCAAGATCAGGCTTAAAACAGACATGATGTACATTGTTGAGAATGCAGTTTTTCATTCACTTGGCCTTATCCTATCCTTTCTCCTCTCACCGCCCCGAGTCCGCAAGGAGAGGGGCGGTATATAAATCTAATAAATTAAATTAAATTAAATTCTCCACTTACGTTTGCCAAATAAGTCAAGCAGTGAAAGGTAACTTCAGTTCTTGCATCTGTACTGTACTTTTGAGCCTTTGTGCTTAACAGAACTGCAAGCCTGCCATATCTAACTGTGAGGCCCATAGTTACAGACAGTCCTCAACTTGCAACTACAGTTGAGCCCAAAATTTATGTTGCTAAGTGAGAAATTCATTGAGTTAGTTTTGCCCTCTTTAAAGCCTTTTCTTGTCATATTTGCTAAGTGAACCTCTGCAGTTGTCAAGTTAGTAATGTGATTGTTAAGTGAACTGGCTTCCCCATTGACTTTGCTTGTCAGAAGGTTGCCAAAGGGGGTCACATGACCCCGGACACTGCAACCATCATAAATATGAACCAGTTGTCAAGCATCCAAATGTAAATCAAATGAACATGGGGATGCTGCTACAGTGATAAGTGTGAAAAAATGTAATAAGTCACTTTTTTCAGTGCCATTGTAACTTCGGTCACTAAATGAACTGTTGTAAGTCAAAAACTACCTGTATTTGGGGGCAGATACACACCGGCTAGTGAGGCAGCCTCAGGAACAGATGCTGCTTCTTTTGAGTTGCTAAGGGATGCCTGCAGGGATGATTCAAATCACCTTTTCCCTTCAGAGCTGGACTGGTGTTCAATTGTGTTCTAGAGCAGTGGTTGCCAACCAGTGGTCTGTGGGAAAATTTTGGTTGTCCACAGAAACATTATTTGCATTTTTATATTGCACTAAATACTATTTATCTTTTTTAAAAATTCATATTAGTGGTCCGTGGGATTTAAAATGATGAATTTAATGGTCCCTGAGGTCTGAAAGGTTGATGAGCCCTGTTCTAGAGCATCAGTATCATTTTATGAGTAATGGCACAGAGAATAAATACTGATGACAGATGCTACTTCAGTTGATATACAAAAACAACAAATTATGCTAAACCATTTATGACAGATGTTTACACTGATTATACATCCATCTGTTAATATAACATTCTGTTCAGTTGTTTCGAACAGCTTCCATATCCTCTTTCCTTATGTCTACTTTCCATTCATTCCGATTGGAGATTATCTTGTCTTCTAACACTTTTTCATAAAAGATAGCTATGTCATCTTTCTGAAATTGGCTAACTTTCATTTCTTTCCTTTTCTGTCATGCACATTTTTTTTCTGAAGATCCATTCCTGACAGTCCCAAAAATGGTTTGTTCTATACTCAGAGCCTCTCTTACCATGCCTCTATCCCCTTCAAGCTTTTATCATAAACAATCATGTTAACCAGGCTTTTAAATTTACCTGTTTGCCATATGTACAAATGAAGTAAATTATGCTTATGAATTTGGGGAAAAAACCAACTTTTTCTAAGCAGATACTTACCAGATAGTCACCATTCTCATTCATTTTGGGGTGTTTAAACAGTCCAGTCCTTTTCTATATTTTCTTTTACTTCATTCAAATGATGTAGAACAGGGATGTCAAACTCAATTTCATTGAGGGCCACATCAGGATTGTGTTTGTCTTCAGGGAGCCAGGGTGGGCATGGACAGCTCGACATCACTCCTGTTGGGGGCGCCTGTGGTGGTCCGAGCACTCTGCTAGCGAAAATGGCACTGCGGGCCGGTCCTTCGCTGTTTCCAGGGTGGCCCTGCGGGACAGATCTAAGTACTCCGCAGGACAGATCTGGCTCCCAGGCCTTGAATTTGACACCCCTGACCTAGAAGACCAATGTTTTCACCTGCATTACATTCATTCATTACATTGCACATTTTCTATAAATTGCCTTCCTGCTTCTTCCACCATTTACATACATTGGAACATAAACAGGCAAGTATCACCAATTTATAAGTTCATACATAACCACTCAAATAATATTAGTTCACATTTTCTGATATATATTTTATCCATTCATTATTGAAACTAAATCTTTTTTTATTTTTTTAACATATTGTTTAACTCAACAAGTATAAATCTATTATGTCTTCTTCAATGTTTCACAGACATACAACATATTTATTTATTTTTCTTGTATTTCACTTGTTAGTCCATGTATTTGGGCCTTTATTTCTTTAATGCTCCACATTGTGCTGCTCATCTTCTATTTGACAAGATTGTTCCCTGATGGGCCTAATAGGTAATAATCTCTGTGGTCCAATTTAGCTTTTCCCTAACTATTCTTTCCCCTAACACCTTTTAATAAGAGAATGTTAAAGTATCTTATAAACTAGTGTACCTATGCCACATGCAGCATTCCCTACTAATGGAGAGTACAGTACCGGTCATGACCAGGATGACCTAAATCCAACCGAAGTTTCATCAATATATTCTGTTCAAGTTTCAATCTCTAATATAGAGACTTCCTTGGAACCAAATATCCTGTTGCTTCACCCTGTCAGACAGGAGTCATATATTATGTGGTGACACATATAGAGGATGTTATAAACTATAATAGCTGTGAAATATGTTTATTACCAAATAATTCACAGGTGGAACATGAATTTCACCATTAATGTGACACCCATCTCATAAATGCTGTACATGTTAGCAATTTTTATTACATTACTGGTATAATTATTTTGATGAAACTACTGCAGCTAGTTTGGTCTAGACAACCAGTTTTGTCAGGAGACTGTGAGTTCTCGTCCTGCCGTAGGCACAAAAGCTGCCTGGGTGACCTTGGACCAGGCTTTCATCTTATCTCATTTCATGGGTTGCCACTGAGAGAATACAGTAGGATGGGGAAGGAATATTAGGTGTGTTCCTTGAATTATTTATATAAATAATTGGGATATAAACTATGTTTTGCATAAACTTTGGAGTAGCCATTGGTAATTCCACCTTGAGAACTTTGGCACATAATAGGATATTGATTGAACTTAAATAATTTACAGATAGAGCCTTTCAGATTCATTCCAAAATGAGATGACTGCATTGTCTCCCAAATGTCTTAAAAGTCACTCAGACATCTGGATCCATTTACAGGGTTTAATGACTCTTGAATGCATTCTTTTACTAACTGTTTCTACAACGCCAATAGATTTTAAATCAGAAAAGCTAGTAGGTGGAGAATGTTCATTGTTAAAATTTAGCTCAAAACTAAAATTGAGACTAGAGAAAACTAAATATATATTAAACAGACTGTTAGTACTCCCTCATGCATTCCATATTGGATTGTTGTTCAAATGTGGCAAAAAAGTGTTATGAATATGTCTTCTCCAAAAAAAGTAATGCTATCTAGAATATACTTACCTAAAGCTTTGTCCCATATTGTTTGTACAGTACTTGAGATATCTACCCTTATTTTGTTCTTGAAGTGCCCTCTCTTGGTTGATTTGTGCAATTTCATTCCTATTAAGAAAAGTATGCCTTATTTTTTCATACACACATAATTTGTAGCAGAAAAAGATTAGATCATGTTGTGTGAGTGATGCAGCAAGATTATACACCAAATTCTTTCCATAAAGAAAAATAAAAGATAATATAAGATTCTGTATTTTCTTGATCTGCCAGTTAATAGTCTTAGCTGCTTGACTGGTCAGTGATCATATTAAAATGGATCATAAAAATAATTATGTTCCTGTCAAAAAAACAAACCAAAAACTAAGCTGTGTCAGGGAAATAGATTGTTGTGCCTGTTAAGATAAAAAGTTTAGTAAAATGTTTTCATTCTAAACGTTCTCCGTATTCTTTGAAATAGTGACATATAATATCATATGCATATAATAATGTTGGTTTAAAGAGAGTATTGAGAATATCTGTTTTGAGATATTGCCTTTTTAAATATTGATAGTCCTATGGATTTTCATAAACATTAAAACCCAGATTTAGGAAAATGTTTTCCCTGTGTATATAAAATATAATATTAGGGTAATAAATTGAGAGATTAGTTGGGACTAAATATGTTTTAATATGAGTAGGACAGCTGCTTAATTTTCTTTCTTATTCTGCATCTGTTGTATTTGCTCATAATCTCTTGATTTTGATGCATGAATTTAAACAAGTGTTCAGAGTAGATATTGTTCACAAAATGCTAAGTATTATATGGTGCAAATTATACAGTATTTGGAAATTATTGGCACCTAAATTATTTACAGATATTTTAGACTGCATTATTTGCTTAGTTATATATTTTAGCATCTTTATTTAGGATTCCATCAAAATAGTTTCGAATAATTAGAAATAGTTTTCTTTCCTAAGGTCCTATTTTGTAACTATAATTCACCTCTTCATAAAAAGTTCTTAACCAGTGTTCTTATAAAATAACCATATAGCTATCAATACCTACTGTATATACAGTATGTTAGATTCTCAATTTTCCAGAACTGTTGTTAAAAATTGCAATCTTAATTCACTGTTGCCCTTTAGAAAGATGAATTATACTTCTGCCTTGTATGTGCTAAATCGAGTATATTACCAAGAGGTCAGGGAATAACCCACAATTAAAAAAATGTGTGGGGGGCTTTTTAGTAACAACTGAATGAAGGCAAATGGGTAGGCAAATGGGTAGGCTGATGGCAAAGTTTCCAGTGATCAGAGTGATAGGTTGGATTTTATTGACTGATGGAGATTTTAAAGACTAGCATCCCATTGTCCTCCACCTTTCCCAGGTACATGGCTTACAATGGGGGTCCAAGAATTCCAATCCTTAACAGGGTCCACAGCCCATCTTAGCTGAACCTTCTGTGCATTCTGGCAGCCATCTGTGTAGCACAAGTGACTTGGCTCAGTTAGCCTACAGCCGCTTCCGCCTGAATTCCAGTGTGCTTTGGATACGTGTGAAGCCTCCGTACTGTGCCATCTGCAAAGCTTCTTGGGATAAGTAGTTCCATTGCAATCCATCCAATTTTCCCCTCTGAGATTTCAATGACAAAAAGTACCATATCTGTTGAGCTACAATATTATTAAAGTAAAATATAGTAAAAATGGTTTTGACTGAAATGTGCAAGATACAGCTGTCGTTTTTCTTAAATAATGGACCTATTTGTAAATAAAAGAGTCTTATTCTAACCTTGAAGGTTTAATGCTCTCTTCCAAATGTGATTCATAAATAAAAGTCATTTGTTTATGGACATATTTTCATATTTGTTCCTGCCATTTCATAGACACCTTCCTACTTAAATTAAGAATTTTGCAAATTGACTTTGATCAAAAAATTAACCATTTATTTTTGTCAACTCGGGAGTATAAGGTTAACTTTTAACAACAGGATAGTTTGGACAAAACTCATCAGCAGTTTTTCGTGCAGCTGTTGATAAAAAATAGGATCGCCAACATGATCGCCAGTGTCCGATGACAGATATAGCACAAGAAGGCGAAGAATCACTTGTGTTTCCAGTGAAATTCTTCTGTGTCTGATTCATTACAGGAATAAATTTAGAACTTCTGGGTGACTTGATGCTGTGGCTATCAAAGATCAATTTAGCTGTGCTCTATTTTTCAGGACATCCTGATCTTCTCTTACCTCTGCATAGGGGCTAGAATAACTTTTCAAAGCCTTTTTAGGTTACCATCCATTCTACTGATAGGGTTTGAATTCTGTTAGCACCCAGCCTTGGATCTCCTTTCCTTAATAATGTCTCCAATCTGGTTTGGGCTGTTCAAAAGTGAAATTATCAATTTTATGGGGAGCTACTATTAACCATATAATTATGACATATTTATTGAACATGCAATTTGATGTTTCATACTGTACCACCAGAAGATCTTTATCCTTAGGTTGCTACCCCGTTTAAACAGCTTCCATCCAGGAGCTCTGGAGCAGAGTTTTTCAAACTGTATTTCATGGAAACTTAATGAATTCCATGAGAGAATAAAAAATCCCACACTTATATAAGACCAGTTTTCTACCACTAGAAATTTGCCTCTTGATTACTGTTGCCTAAGCTTGCCAGAGGGACTTTTGGTGTGTGTGTGTGTGTGTAATGAAATTGGGAGTGAAAAGGTGATGCAATTGTGTACCTATTTCCCACAATAATTGGAAGCTCTAAACAGGATGCTTTATTTGCATTGTACTTCTGACTTTTGCCTTAGTTGTCACTTGTAATAGTAAAGCAAGAATAGTGTCCTTCAGCCTGACCAAGTGAAATGTATAAGGGTTTCCTGAAATGTCGTAGTTTAAGGAAATGTGGGTAGCAATAATTAAAATGATGAATGATTATTTTCAAGATAAATCTCCTTAAAATCTAGTAAGAATAATTATACATTAAAACATAAAAATAAAAAACCACCACCACCAGAACTTTCAGCTGGCATATGGCGCGTCTATGGAAGTATATACAGTAGCAACTTTTCACTGTTAATGAATATGGCAATGTGTGAAATATCTGTCCCTTGAGTTCTAGGAGCATTTAGACCCCATGGTGAAATCCTATTTTTTTTCCTACCGGTTCTGTGGGCGTGACAGGGAAAGATACTGCAAAATCTCCATCCCCATCCCACTCCAGGGGAAGGATTCTGCAAAATCCCAATTTCCAACCCCATTCCTGGAGAAAGGATAATGCAAAATCTCCATTCCCACCCCACTCTGGGGCCAACGAGAGATGGTATTTGCCGGTTCTCCGGACTACTCCAAATTTCCACTACCAGTTCTCCAGAATCTGTGAAGATCTCCTGGATTTCACCCCTGGGTTAGACCTAGATATATTTCAGAAGGCACATTTTCCTATATGATCTCTGCAAGTCTATTGTAATCCGCAAAATAAATAGCTTTTTATAATAGTAATTAACTTAACCCTAATAAATGCATGTGCTTTTTTAAAAATGGTTTCCTAAAATGTAAAATAGAGTAGTTTTATCAAAAGAAATCAGATAACAGTAGAAAACTGCCTAAAAATATTGAGGTAAGGATATCCTTCCAGTCACAACTCAGGTCTATAAAGTCCAACTCCTGGGTATTTATTTTTGCACAATCCCATGGACTGCCATTTAATAATTTCTGAACATTAGAATATGGAGAGCTACTGATAGCTGTATATTTAGAAATGGAAGGACATTAGTTGCACTATCATTTGAAGTATCTTTTTTATTTGCTATTATAAAAAGTATAGCGATTGTTCTGAACAATTTGCAGTCTAAATGCCATGATAACTCTTGTTCGATGATGACACATGAAGGATAAAATTTTGTAACAGGAATTTTTTTTATGCCAAATCTAACTCCTCACACCTGTTGTATCTAGACTATTTCTAAACTCATCAAAACTGTTTACATTCAGCATTCATTGCTACTTTCATTTAGGACAATTGTGTGCAGATATGATTGGGAGAAAGGAATTTGTGGATAATATCAGTTTAAAGGTTACTGTTATTATTGTACAGTAGTATCCTGAAGAAAAATGTGTTTACTTTGTAGACCTTATTTTTGTACTTATTTTGATTATATTTGGGTTAGAGTTATGATTTTTTTTTAAAAAAATGTGGGTGATTTAACTTACTTCTGTTAAAAATGTTCTGTAAAGTATTTTTGGAAATCTTATTTATAAGTAAACTATTGTGTACTTGTATTCCCTTCAAGAGGTGTAATGCTGCTTACAAAAATGTGCATATTTGAACAATTTTATAATATTTGAATTCAAATCCTAAATTCCTTACAGAATTCCATCTCTGTAAACACATTGCACATCGGTTTTTATAGTTTAAATTAAGAAATCCTCTAAACATAGTTGTAGTTCCATATGCAGAATATCATGAAATAAATCATTAGAGCAATATATTTTGTCACTTCTGTTTTTCATTATTGTTATAATTTTATTGGATGTAAAACAAGTCTGGATATGTTCACTATTCCCATTTGTCTTTCTGAACCACCTTTCTGATCATCTTATCTTTCATGTACAGTAGTTAACAGAATGGCGAGGCTGAAAATTAATTTTGAAGAGTTGCCTAATACAACATATGAGCAAATGCATGATAACAGCATGGTAGGTTAGCCAGTTATTTATATGAATGGCAATTATATGAGTGTTCAAGGACCAATGCGAAGAAAATTTGACCCTGTGGGTATCCAGCTGAGTAAACAGGCTTGAGGAGAGATAGAGGATAGGTTGGTTTGAATTAAATACAACCAGGTAAGTTTTAAAACACACAGTTTTGATGATAAACAGAAGCAATACATTTTCTGAGCTCTTGTTGTGTTCAGCTCTATTTTTGTCTGTAATTGGATGTAATCTTGGGTTCAAGTCACATACACAGTTCCACACATATACGTTAGGAGATGATACAAAATCCCAACGGCAACTAATATCCTTTGATCTTTAGATATTTGAAATGAAAATGAAGCATTTTTAAAAATTATTTGTGCCATATACCCACAGAGAAGAATCATGTCAATTTAGTACCTCTGGCATGAAAGCTAATGAAACTTTCTGTATTAGAAACATGGAACTTGGCAAATAATGAACAGAAGCACCCTCCTTTTAATTCAAATGGCAATCACATAATATTGTGGAATGCTGTGCCAATAAGGTAAAATGGTTCACATATTCCAGCTCATATTCAATTTATTTTTGCTTTGGACTTCAGAAAATATGCTTAGAAAATTTCCAACCCTATGTATACTGGAGTTAAATTGCTAGCATCTATAAATTGTCCTTGCATAGAGCTTGGTCTGTTCCTATCAAGGAATCTTATGTATAGATTTTAAAATGAACATAAATGTTTTTTGAACTTTGTTTTTAATAGCTTCTTGCATCAAATATTGCAAAAATCATTCTACAGACTGGCATACACTCATAGTACTGAAATACTACTTACATAGCACTACTGACATAGAACTTTAAGTATTTATAAAGAAAAAACTCATGAAAACCATTAGGGCATTTTTATTGATTTGCTAGTTGCATGTTTTGGATTCACACCAACTCAATATGTAACAGTATTGAACAAAGAAGTAAAATTTCTAACTTGGTTCATTGAAGTCAAAATGCACCAATTGTTAAGTCTCTGCATTATATCAGAGAAATGTTGTAAGTTAAGTCTTGACCCAAGTTTGTTATCTCTGAAATTACTGATGAGTAATTTGTTCACAATAGACCTTGTAGGGGGACAGCCATGCTTGTCTGTGGTAGCAGCCCATAGTGGACAATGACACTGCATTTCCTCACTGGAAGGAGGCCCATATCTGCATACAGATAACACCCAATCTGATTTTCACAACTAACAAAAAAATTACAGGACAATGATATTTAATGGGAACAAACAATTACAACAAACCTACCTTGCCACCACACCTATCCCAACAGGACCATCACTGGTCCCAACACATACATTAAAATGATGACATTACGGCATTATTGCCAGCAATATCCCTCTGAATTTTGTGTATTGTAGGACAGAGGAGATAAACTTTGTGCAAAGATAAATACAGTAATGGACTCAAGTTTGATGTCAAGACAAACTTTGACTCAAGGAATTAACGACAAAAGTAATATCGACATTTCAACCTCCTAAATTGGGTGTCAGCAACCCACAACACCAGACCAACTTATAGCTCTTTGGGCTTACCTGGCCTGAGAAGTTAAGGGTGACAGCGGAGGATGGAGCAGCGGCCGGGGCTCATTCTCCTGTGCCGCACTCTTGCTGGAGCTTCTTCCAGCTCTTTATGGTGTTGAGCATACCTTGGTTGCTCTCTGCCGTGAGGCACTGCCCCAACCTCGTCCTGACCAGCACCAGCTTTGCTAATATGAGGGCTGGCAGGGTGGGAATGAGATCCAGGAGGAGGGGATGACTGGTAAGTTGTGAGCGAACCAGCCAGCATTCTGATACCAAGAGATGATGCCTTGAGGACAGCAGCCATCTTGCCTTCATTGTATTCCAATGCTTATAAGGAGACACCAGCCATCTCAACTGCTTTAAGCCCTGAAGGGACCTGAAGGGACCCAACCAGCCAAAGTATAATTTGTGAGTCTTCCTGGAGTTGCAGCACCTTTTTGAAAAGTAGGTGATAATTAATACTCAGAAGGCTATTTTACAAATTTGTCTTGAGTGCTAAAGGTACCTGTTCCTGGGTTGGAAGGCCCTGCTTGCTGTCACTCATGCCTCCTACCCTAGTTGGATTAGGGCAACATACTTCACTGTCCTTGAAGATCACCTGAAAGTGACAACTAGTCAAGAAAGCAGCAGCATTGCTGGCTACAGGTATGTCTGTGATATCTCTACTCTGAGCTGCATTGGTTTTCCACAGGCTTCTGGGTGCAATTCAAGGTCCCTGTTGTCATCTATAAAGCCCCTGCATGACACAGTAAGATAATATGTGGGACTACCTTTCTCCAATGCTATCTGCTTGTTCTAGATGTTCCAATAAGGTGGGCATGCTTTGGGTCCCACCCTTGAAGCAATACCACACCTGTGTTCCCCACTCCTAGCATATACTGGCCCTTCAATAGGATCTTGGCTGTTTGCTTAGGTGTTTGGGCCAGGATGGTTGGAGTTTCCATCCAGAAGAGCAAAATAAATATGAACTGATTGCTGATCAGTTCTGTTTTTCACTTTTTGCAGGAATTGTTTGATTCTTGTACTTTGTAAGCTGCCCATAATCACAATGTTTGAATTGGAGAACATTATAAATGTGATAGAAGATAATTATGATGTAGATAAATAGATAGGAGAGAAAGTAATATTATCCACTCACTCTCCCTTAAAGTAATATCCAGGCCATTTTGGAACTGATTACGTTATTCAGATGTGCCTCAATCAGCATTGCAATATTGACAATAGTGAGCTTTTTGAAAATGTTGTTAAAGTTCTTTTGCTGGCCAGAGCCTTTAGAAAACTGAAAAAAGAAAACATGACTATTTTTTGTCAAGTCTTAATCTATGTCACAATCCCCTGTATTGTACAAGATTGCTAGTCATAAAACCTCCCAGAGATGTGGATTAAGAGGTGAGATCAGCTGCAGAAAACCACCTTTCCCTGTCATAATTAAAAATAAAAGCCAGGTTTGGAACCTTTGCCTTCTTTAAAAACAGAAATGGGAGAGTTCGTGTTTTCTACTTTTGGATGGTCACGTAAATCATATTTAATGCCCTCTGTCACTGGAGAATTAATGGTTATTATTTTTCAAAGAAGAAAAGCACATGCAGACACAAAGGACATGCTGAATGATGGACCCACTGCATAGAAAAGGAGAAAAATAGTGATGAGGGGGAAAGATAAATGCTACATTGATGAAGAGAAAGACACAACTTTTATCTTAAGAAGGGGCATTGTGTTCTTCCAAACACAGGAACAAGGGAAGCCTTATTCCCTTCACCCCATGGACTGCCCTAACACTAAAGATTCTGTAAAAGGAGTAGAGGAAGAGAGCTTTTGTACAGGAGAAATAAAGAACAATTCATAAGCAAGGAGAATGTTGGTTGACTGGAATTTGCATTTCATTTAAAGAAATGCAACCTGTTGGATCAGAGGTGATTAGGCACTAGAGTTGACTTGATGTAGAGCAGTAGCAGAAAGTAGTACTGTACACAGATGTTAGCTTTAGCCTCAGCCTACATTCTATAGAAAAGATTGTCTAAATTTGCATAAGGGATATGAGTGAACCATTACTTAAGGCATGATTTAGTTGTTCCATGCATAAAATAGTTAATGCATGGAACTCTGCATATAAAATACAGCTCATCTGTCTGGAAACCGCACTGCATATTGGACAGCAATGCAACTGAACCTGTCCAGAAATATTTCAGAAGAAGAGTCCTCCACTCCTCTGCTTACAACAAATACCTTATGCCACTAGACTTGAAATTCTGGGCTTAGAAAATTTAGAATTATGCTGCCTTCGTTAATACCTAAGCATAACTCATAAAAGCATCTGCTACAATGTCCTACAGCTTTAGCCACAACAAGAGCACACAATAGATACAAACTTAAAGTGAACTGTTCCAAACTCGATTGCAGAAAATATGGCTTCAGCAACAGAGGGGTCAATGCCTGGAATGCACTACCTGACTCTGTGGTTTCATCCCCAAACCCCCAAAATTTTAACCTCAGACTGTCTACTGTCTACAGTTAACCTCACCCCATTCCTAAGAGGTCCGTAAGGGGCGTGCATAAGAGCACCAGCGTGCCTACTGTATGTACCTGTACTAATTAACAATGAGTAAATGTACTGTGCGGACATAACCAGTGAATTAGTGTTTCAATTTTCAGATTGGATTTTTAAATTGTTAATTGTTTACATTTTTGGTATAAAGCCATTAAAAGTATATTTAATTTGCAGCTCTTCTGTCATAGCATAGTAATCTCATTTGCCTCCCTTCTTCCTTCAGTATCTGCATGTCACAGACCGGCAGCCTCAGATAGTGTCTCCATTTCCCCTTTTAAAAGTGAATACAACATTGGAGAAAGAATCCGCCTAAATTGTGCACCAACCTTTAGTTTAACTGGCCATTCAGAGTACACCTGTGTAAGTGGCCCATCCTGGCATCCAGCTGTAATGAGACTGCTTACCTGTGAGAAAGGTAAGTGGACCATTCTGGTGGCAGAGAGCTGCACCTGTTCAATGCGTGGTTTGGAGCAATGGGTTCAAATTCTCACTCAGGCATGCTAGTTAGTGTGACCTTCCTTTCAGGACTGTTGAATGAACATATCATGAAAGGGGTGTGTGTGATGTTAGTACATATTTTCCTTGAAGGAAAAATGGGATCAAAATACAATAAGAGAAGAAAACTGAAGATTACTGATTGCTTTCAAATAAAATAGAATGAAAAAGCACCAAAGTCTAGGAGGGCTTTACTGCTAATAGTTATATCATTAAAAAGTAAAAATGTTCCACATCAGAGAGATCAACATGGAGATACATTCAAGGTGTTTTCTTGTCAACAGTACAAAAAAAAAGCTTTTTAAAAATAAATAAATAAATCCAAATTTAGCCTGTATAAGTGACATGTTTGGGTGATCTACCACAAAAATATCAATCAACTCCAACTTTACTTGATTTTCAAGATATCCAAAATCACTTTAGTGATAGCATCTGTTGTGGTTTATTTTTACTGTTAGATACATACACACCTGTGTAGTCAGGAAATCAACATATCTGAGTGGATAAGATGCTGAGCTTGTCGATCGAAAGGTCAGAGGTTCAGCAGTTCAAATCCCTAGTGCTGCATAATGGGGTGAGCTCCTGTTACTTGTCCCAGCTTCTGCCAACCTAGCAGTTCGAAAGCATGTAAAAATCCAAGCAGAAAAATAGGGATCACCTTTAGGAGGAAGGTAACAGCATTCTGTGCACTTTTGGCATTTAGTTATGCTGGCCACATGACCACGGAGACGTCTTCGGACCATGATGGCGCTTTGGCTTTGAAACAGAGATGAACAATGCCCCCTAGAGTCAGGAACACATGTGTGCGAGGGGAACCTTTACCTTTACCTTATAAAGGTGTCAATACAGAAGAACTTTCAATTCTGGAGCAATCGTATTCAGCAAATTTAATCTGAATTCAGGTGTCTATTTTAAATCATGCTTCATTTTTGCTCTGCACACCCCTACTTTGGGAGGGGTAAAACATGGATGCTACTCAAAGTTCTAAACATGAGCTTCAGCTCCAAACAATTCTACATTGTACTTTAACTCAATCCTGAAAATGTCTATCAAATCTTTATACAGAATATCTAAAAGTGTTCCTGTGTGTTTATGCTTCATTGGTTTGCATTCCTTATCCTCTTGCAGATGATGATCTACGTTCTCAAAGCAATTGCAAACCAGGAGAAAAGCAAGTTGACTCCCAATGTGTGTGTATGGACCCCAGAGAAGACTGCAGGTAAATTATACAGAGAAAAGGGTTTCCCCAAGTTAAGACTTGTATTAGACTTGTATTATCTTAAGAAAAACTGCCTGCTCCAACCTGTATCCCAGAGGTTCCCAAACTTGGCAGCTTTAAGACTTGTGGATTTCAACTCCCAGAATTGAAGTCCACAAGTCTTAAAGCTGCCAAGTTTGGGAACCTTTGCTGT
>JANHFP010003698.1:30326-43745 GCA_032468135.1 Calamaria suluensis
GGGGACGGGGGGACAACTAGAAAAGAAACAAAATCCTGATTCTTTTCAATCATGAGAAGTTTATATATTTCCTCATATTTCAATAGCCAGTAGATGTATTGATTCATCACATGCAAGGCACTCTATTAAGCCATACTGGTTTTGGTCTGGTTTTGTTTTGCAGGATATGTGAAACCAGTCATTGGGGTTTTTCAGCATGGTCCATGGCAGAGATCAGCAATCTGCAACTCTGGAGCCACATTTGGCTCTTTTACCCCTCTGCTGCGGCTCCCTGTCACTCAAAATATGTGTCACAGCTGCCAAAGTGTGACCCACCAGCGTGCAATTTATTGAGCTTTTCTACCCCTGGTAGGCCAACCATGAATAAATCCAAGAAAAGAAAAGAAACAAAAAACATATAAACGTTAATTCAACTACATATGCTAGTTTTGTGGCCACTCAAGAAATAGTCAGGCACAGAAAGGGTTTTTGTGGCTCCTGCTGTTTTCTTTTCTGTGGGTCCAAATGGCTCTTTGAGTGTTTAAGGTTGCCCGCCCTTGGTCTATGGCATAATATTATATATGAACCTGGCCACCCGGGACTTTTTCATGTTTATAAGAGTTCACCCTGGTACAGTAGTGGGCTTCAATTTTGTTCACTACTGGTTCGCTCATGGGAACGTGCGTACAAGTGTGAGCGCAATGCTTCTGTGCATGCAAAGAAGCTTATGCAGATGTGCAGAGAGGTCCGGGCGGGTGGGTGGAGACTCCTGCTGCCACTGCTACCAGTTTGTCCAGTCCGGGGTGAACCAGTAGCAACCTACCACTGCCGTAGCTTGATGAAAAGCTCTTACCACCCACCAGTTGCATTTATAGCAACTCTGTTGTATAGCCAACATTGGCCTTTCCAGTAAGTTACTCAACCAACCTACAGACAGACCCCTATTTCTCCTTTCAAGACTTTGTGCAGGTGGGTTCTGTGCTATACTCCAGTTGTTCGAGTTGGGGAGCCTTAGTTAATCTTTACCAGTATTAACCTGGCCTTTTGTTACCCCAAGAAAAAGATCCTGTCACATGCCTCTCTAGCTCCCCAGAGCAAGAGGAGAGAGTGCCCAAGGACTGAAGCAAAGGGCTATGTCCACTGCAGTCTGAAGTGACCAATAGAAACGCTACAATAAGGCCTACTTGGTCCCAACTCCCTGCCTGCTTTCCCTGCTGACTGGAAGCATCACTGATTTTGCACACCTTGAAACTGACATGGGCTGCTGTCAGTTTCAGGGGGAGCCCACAATTTTAATCTTATATTTTAAATGTATCTTTTCCTTTATGTACACCAAGAGCATATGCACCAAGACAAATTCCTTGTGTGACCATTCATACTTGGCCAATAAAAAATTCTATTCTATTCTATTCTATTCTATTCTATTCTATTCCATTCCATTCCATTCCATTCTTTTTCTACCTCTGTCTGTGCAAATCAGCCTGTGCTGACTTCATTTCCAAACCCCCCCTCCTTTAAAAAAAGCCCTTGTGAGTTTTCAAGGGATGACTCAAGAAAAATCTTGGCATGAAAGGATCTTGTCGGTTTTAGAAAGACACCGTCATTCATAACTTTAAGCGCTTACTACAGATTATTGTCAACACAGTAAGAAATATTATTTCCTCTTTTCTGTATTGAAAATAAGCCTCTGAGTCAGTGTTTCTCAGCATTGGCAACTTTTTAAGATGTGTGGATTTCAAATCCCAGAATTGGAGTTGACATTCACATCTTAAAGTGCCATGTTTGAGAAACAGGGCCTTGTCTCTTACCTGATTTAGGATAAGTTGGTGGTCATTATTAGAGAGAGGAAGAGAGAGAAGAGGGAGAGGGAGGGAGGGGGAGAGAGAAAGAGAGAGTGGGGGAGGCATCTGTTATAGGCAGCAATAAAACTGTTCCAATGATCCATCTTGGTTTGGGCAAGGCTAAAAATCCTTGAACTGAAACATAACAATAAATCAGGCTGACAGGAATATTATAGACGTTATCTCTTGAAGTAGTGCTTCCTAGCCAATATTCCTCATTTGTCTTCTTTGTGCTGCCTGTCGGCAGTGGATCTGTCATTTCTGTAGCTACCAGCCATGAGGAAAGTGAAGCTATGCACATCTCTATCTGTAAAGTGGGCTGAATTTTTTGGAGTCTAGATTCTGTTTTGACAAAATTGTATTTCTTTCTCATAGATACATAGATATGGAGCCTCGACACAGGACAACTGCCTCTTTTTGGGGGGGAATGTGGGGAGAGATTGAGGTAAAACAATTGAAACACCTTTTTTGGGGTTACTTTCAGGTAGGCCAAATATTACATTTTCAAATTCAGCGACAATTTTAGGCAGAAAATGAAACATAACAACAAAATGAAAAACACTGAAAATAATCAGAAGGATCATTTTTAAATGTGAAATCCTGTGTTAAAAAAAGATGTCCAGTTATTAAGCTTTTTTAAAATGTTTATATTTCTCCTTCAAATTATATATGTGATTTGTATGTATTTTTTTTGCTTTTTATCCTTTTTGTTTTATTTTCTTGTATTTTTATTTACAGACTTGCTTTGTTTTTTTAGAAAAACAAAGAAGTAAAATGAATTATGTTTTTATTTTTCTGTTCTCGTGGTTTTGACATTTGTTCAATAGGCATTTATTTTACTATTGATTGTCTTTATCAAATTGTTTTTATGAATGACTGATAATGCCGGAAGACATAGTCTGTAAGGTCAATAGAAGCAGACCTCTCGTCTCTTGTTCCAACATGACTTTCTCCTTCCTTGCAGTGTTCCCTTTTTATTGTTCTTGCATGAAAAATACAAACTACAGATGTGTGTGTAAAAGATTAAAAAGGAAGGTGTGTAAAAGATTTTAAAGGAGCAGAAAAATTTGAAAGTGTCTACCATTCCCTTCTAGCACAGGAAAGGAATGATGGCTCTTGGTAGAAATTCAAGAGTGGTTTGCAGGGTGGGGTAGTATTGGGAATGGAGCTCACAGCCACACAGGAGATAGATAGAAAGACAGACAGACAGAGTATAAGACGTATTTCCTCCCCTCAAAAAAGTGGGTGGAAATGTCGGTGCATCTTATACTGCAGCGCCAATCAGCTGTTCTAGAACGGGTTGCAGCGGCGGCGGCAAATGGGCCATGGCGAATGGTGGGTGGTGGTGATTGGGCTGCAGCACTAGTGAACAGACTGTGGTGGCGGCAAGTGGGCCATGGTGGCAAACTGTTGGTGAATGGGCCTTGCCGAACAGGTGGCAGCAAACAGGCTGGATGAATACCGAATGGATGCTGGGAGGTAGAGGCAGATTTTTTTTCCCCTTGTTTTCCTCCCCAAAAGCTAGGTGCATCTTATAGTCCGGAAAGTCTTATAATCCGAAAAATACAGTATATAGATGATAGGCAGACAGGCAACCAAATTCAAGATCATCTCTCAGGAGTGCATCAGTATATACAGTAGTTACAGGATTTTTAAGATCTTTACTTCACCTTGGAGGAATGAATGAACAGATTATTTAGCAGCACAGAATGCCCCAGATGTGTGATTTCAAAGTGTGCGTGCTTAACAGTGGTTTTGAAATAAATTGATCTTAAAGTTAAAGGGAACAAAAGGAAAAAGTCTGCTAGAGGAGCCCAAGGGCTACCACAGCCTAAAATTCTGTTTCTCAGTGGGCAGCCAGATGTTTCTTGGGTTCTCAAAAGCAAGAGTTGGAAACATACCATTGTCCCCTCACTGTTTTTCTGCTAGTGATATTTTGAATTTGCTGCCTTTTAACTCCAAGGTACGCTAATTTCAGATTTGCATTGTCAAGTCCTCAAATCTGAAAATGTACAAAGATGCTTCAGATCCAGCATGGACTTAGTTGATATTCCTGTTGTCAGCTCCTGTAGCTTATTCTGATCTTTCATGTCAGAGATTTCAGAAACATTCTTTATTGTTATGCAGTAGAATAACAGAATCTGGAAAGATTATCAGAGCTTTTCTCTAGTCCATCTCATAGCAAACAACACCAAGAGTTTTATTTTTATGCACACTTACTCTTTGCCAGGACTAAATAATCTTAGCAATTTGTTCATTCTTTCCCCACTCCTAGTCCAACACCACTGCAGCACTCTACTTCTTTACAAGCACTGTAAGCTTCTCCTTAACACAAATGCACACCAAGGGAAACTAATCTGCAAGACCAAGAAAAGATTATTCCTTCAAGGATCCAACAGTAGGTAGAGCAAATGTTTGAAGGGTTTTGTTTTTTTTGCACACTTCAACCTCAAATATTGCATGCCTTCTCTTAAGACTAGTGGCTTTTCAGACTTGTTCTTGAAGAAACTACTCTTTTGTGCCATCCACATTAGTGGCCGCTATTCTTGAATGCAAGACATGCATATTGTAAAATCTGTATCTCTCTTCCCTTTTATCATCTACTGTATATACAGTATGAGACCTTTCATACAGCTTCATTGTTTCCCAGTTCTAATGTTTTGAGAGGGAGAAAATATGTCAGTATGAAGAATGCAGCATACCTGTCAGCCTACTAACCCCACTGCTCCAAATGTCATTCAATCAAATGGGGGAAAACAAGTTTCTGGTAATTGGTAATTGCATGCTTCATATTCTGAGGAAATGTTGAATTTGTTTCCCTTCTGGGGGAATTTACTGATTTGCTCCAATTGCTACCCTCCCCCCATTAAATATGGTAAGTTTGTCCCCTAATTTCCTGACTACATGTATCGAACTACACTATGGTTAAGTTTGTGCACAGCTGTAAACTGTTTTCTCTATCATCCTTGTTCAATCAAAGACTGGTCAATTGGTTCTCTTGCGTGTTGATTAATTTAAAGTGCATTTCAGTATTTGACTTTCCAAAAATTCAGTGCAGCCAGCATGACCTCTAGTGGTTAAGAATCAGACATTCAAGGAACAAAAGTAGTAAAGACAGTATTTGACTACTTCACATGTCGAAATATGTAAACAATAAACCAAATCCATTGCCACATATTAATTTGAAAAGACTGGATTTCTCCTCCCTTTGGTCTGCCTCTCAGCTATTCCAGAGGCTTGGATATTAGTAAACTGACAAATAGAATCCCATCCACTGAATGCACATTACCCAGTTTTCTGTAGAATGTATGAATTCTCCACAAAAGCAGTTTTTTTTGTTTCTCTGTGTCATATATGTGGGTGTGGGGGTATATGTATAATTTTGTATTTATTTAGCAATGTTTATGTAGTGTATATTGGAGGTGGCGACCCTTTGAGAGCTGTATGCAACAAATTTTAGCGTACATTTGAAGTGCCAATAAAGTTATTCGAAGTCTAAGTCTTTCACTGTCAGTTAATATTTAAGTCACAATGTAGCATGCTGCACATTAGCTGAAAAGTGTTGTTCTTTTACGGTTCTTATGACCCTCAAAATTCACATTCTTAAAATATGCTTCTAAATTCCAATATAAGAAAGTCACAATCCTTGAACATACTAGCTCTTGACTGTCAAGTTCTAGGGTTAATACATTTCCTTACCGATCTTGCAGCACTTGAGAATTAGCAAGCTTAAAACTGTATACAGACAAATGAGAACACAGCTGGCATTATCTTTTCTTTACAAGAACTTTTTATATATATTTATACTGCTTTTAAACTATGATGTGAAATCTAAGCCTGTGGTGGATTTTTGCTTAAAGGAAAAAGGCTGCCCAGGACAAAACTGTACCAATTCAAGTAGGGTTTTTAATGTAGGTTCCATGTTTATCCAATGATATGGAAAACAAGTTCTTATTCCACACAATATAATTTAGAACTTTTTAGTATCTATAACAGAAATGACAGGCACCAGCAAGGTAAGAAATAATCCTTTAATACAAATTATATGTAAAATTTATTCATTTTCAAATCTTCACAATTTTCAGAACATTCTTTTCTTTAAAAAATCAACTTTAACTCCCACACTATTACATACATGTTATAACAATGCCATTTTAGGCTAGAAAAATTCATATTGCACATTATAGTGAAAAATTCAGCCTGAAATTATGACTTGGCAAATTACCTGAACAATGTTTTTGATTTGGCCTTAACACTAATTTTGTAATAGAATGGTCAACTTATTTTTCATGAACTAAACATAGTTTTTACCAGATAGAACTGAGAGTTTCAAATTTTTCATTTGAAAATTTGAAATTGTTCTCTATAATTTTTTCAGACAGTTTTAAGGACTTTATATCAAATTGTCACGATCTATCTGAAATCATTACAACACAGGGGTACAGTAAGAAATCAACTTTAAAATAGTGTAGTATGTAGCTCTCCAGAAGTAGCTGGACTGCAGTTCCCATCACTTTTCACTACTGGACATGCTGCATAGCACTGATAGGATTTAAAGTCAACAAATCCAACAATTCCCACTGCTACAGGTACAACTTAATTAATTTCTATGTTCATCCTTATCAAATAGAATTATGTTAATTCAATCACTTGTAGCACTTTTCTTGAGGTTCACTTGGTTGTGTTAGTGCCATAAACTTCAGAACTTTGAACTTTAGTAACATGACTAAAACAAACCTTGTTTTTTTTTAAAAAAAATCCCTACATCTCAAATTATTACTTTATTTTTTAAAAAAATAAATAATTCAAATTTGGATATAACATTTTAGCAGGCACAAACTTTGAAAAGTGGTGTAGCAAAACAATCTGAACAGAAGAGGTTTAGTCCTCTTACACATTAATGTGGTTTTGTTGCAAGAAGTTACATGCCTTGACAACATGATTACAGCAGTAAACCAAATTGCTTTGGCTTGCATTTTTTCCACTTCATACCAACTGCTTATTATGGTCCATGAAATCCATTCCTCAAATCAAGAAAGCATTAAGACCTTATTTCCTACACACTCAACTGCTCAAGTCAAAAGCAGAGAGATAACAGGGATGGAGTTGACTATGATAAAACTGAGAAATCTACTAAGCTAATATAAAGAATGAGATGCCTTTAAACTGGCTTGAATTTTCCTACTTTAAAAGGCCATGATTCTAAAGGAACCTAACCTTCTGAGGACTGGATACTCCTTCTACCAATGCAGCTATTGTTACAATGTTCAGTTTTTTAGGATCAGCAGACCTGCTGATACTGAATAACTCATTAATGGTCTCTCCACTTTTTACCAACTACATTGTCCTAATACATTTTGTACATACCAAGAAAAATGTTTGGCTTCGAAAACAGTATCTTCAGTCAAACATTCTAGGGATAGTTTGAAGGAAGAAAACAATTTAGATCTAGACTCAGTCACAGAGACTGCTTAGTTTTTCACAGAATTTTGTTCGCTGTGGATTCTAATTTACCTACTTTTTTAAAAAAAAAATAGTAATTGTGAAACAGGAAAATAACTTTTAGGGAGAAACAAAATCTATTAGGCAAACAGAACCCTACTCTGAGATCCCTGAGATTTATTGTTTGCCAAAGAAATTTAGCAAACCCTAATTATTTGCAATGTTATCTGATTAAATTAAAATGTGATTTATAACACAAAAATATACTTTATAAAGAATAAGATTGCATTACGTAATAAAAAGAATATTTAAATGTTGCAAAATATTTATGTTACGATCTAAGTTATCTTGCTTCTGATTAGGAATTCAAGCCAAGTTTATCCTTTGATGAGAAATAATCATGCTTCAGTCTACTGAGAGATATTCCTCAAGAATGATAAAGCTGTGTTCTATAATTGTAAGAAAGTAGATATTTTTAACTTTCCTAGCCACTGAGAATAATTTGGGGGTGGTGATGGAGAACATGTGGCTACAGATATTTTGGTTCTTTCAGCCCAGCCTTCTTAAAAATGACTCACCAATACAATCATTTTCAGACAAATTAAAATTCTTGTCATAATTATTAAAGATTAAATTAAACATTAGAACCTCTTACAGAATTGGTTCCTCTCCATGTCCTCCAAAATAAAAATAATTGTCCAGAGTAAAGGTTACAATCTTATGTAAAGTACTCCGTTCAAAATGAGTCTGGAAAGTATACAACTCCCAAAATATTCTTTCTGAAGCTAATTAAGTTTTGGAATACAATTAATCTAAAATTACTTTAGGAAAGACTGAGCTAAACTCTTCAGTTCTTTTCTGAGTCACAAAGTAACAAGGCACTAGTTCCAATAGCTTGCATATTATGACTGCATGGAATGTGAATACTTCAATTTTGTATTAATTCAGGTTGATTTCTAGGAAAGGCATGAAGGAATAAATACAAAACATAAAAACATAGCAAGATTCTTCAAATCAGCAAGGCCACTCAGTGAGCAAAACTGAATGGCTTTTGCTTTTTGCTTCTTCTTCTTTTTTGCATTTTTTATCTACCAGAAGGCACATTAAAAAAAGAAAAATACCGGTTTCAGAAACTAGTAAACACCATACACCCTTAGATGTGCAATTCAAATTAAGAACACTGTTTGCAACATCAACCAATATGATGTTAGTCCTGAACATAGTCCTGCAATAGCTTGGCTGGTATGGAAGCTGTGCTTCAATTGTACAAGATATTTTAGGTAAACCAGAACCTTTCCTACCTGAGCAATAATTAGTACTATTTATTGCTTGTGAAACCTTTCAACTTGGTGGAAGCAATTGCACATTCCCTTTTCTTCCTCTGACCACCATTTTTTTTTAAATAAATCTATTTTAAATTGCAAGTTCTTTCCAAATGTTCTCTTTTGGAAGACAAATAAGTGATAGCAAGGCAGCATTTTAGGTACAAGCCACTAAAGGAACCTTAACTACCAGCAATATGAGCTTTGAAGTTTGATGCATGAGACCTTAGCTTGTATTATGCCACATTTTACTCCATCTCAGTTACAATAACCGCAATCTAACATGGAATGTTATTTTCAACAAGAGATCAAACTCTCATTACAATGGGCGACTACCTAAGCACCTGCATTTGCTGTTAGCCTTGTAGTTCAAGAGGATCATAATCTTCAAATGAGATGTCTTGCATCTTCTTAGCATTATTTCACAGCTATTCAGATCAAACCCACCATCTGATCTATCTGTCTCATATAAATGCTCTTCAAAGGCAGCAGGTATCTTCTCTCATCTGGTACTCTGTTACACTGTAAATAGATATTTGTTTAAGTTGAAATTGGTGATAGTCACATTTTCTAAAGTTCACTAATCTGCTTTAACATCTACCCAACTCTAGTTTGTTCAGATATTACTTCTCCCCTGAAAAAGTATGTGTTTCCCACTTTGCTAAACAAAAAAGTATATTTAAAATCCAACTTGAAAATAGCTGAATTCATTTCTTGTACCCACATTAAGGCAGATAACTTTAGTCAGGAGAAAAGTTGCTTTAGCATTCTGAGCACCATATTGGAAGCTGAACTCCCAAAAAATGTGAATAGTAATTGAAAATTAATTAATGAAAATAAAGAGAGAGAGAAAATACAGTGCTTCCAATTCAGTCTTGCAATGAAAAACTGGGGATTTGCAATTACAGTCCTCAGCATAGAATTGTGACACTCAGACTGCCCCAACAATTGCCCCATGAACATGAATACTGCAGGTATTTCAAGTGTAAATAAGAATATATTGAATCTATGCACACTTTAAGACTGATTCCAAAGTACCACTTCATCCTTATGCAAATACTCTTTGCAGCCTCTTTTTGCAAATTTCAACAAGTGTGAAAAGGCTTGGGTCACTTTACAAAGAGCAAAAAGCTGCTGTGTATCCAGGATCTTAAATAATCTCAAAGCATGTACAGTATTGAATTTGTACACTAAAATAATGAAAAACCTGCTTAGGCCAGTATGCCATTTTAATTTGTATAGCTTATTTAACATATCTTGGAGAAGTTGTTTCTATTGCACCTATTTATTCAGGCAGAATATGTAGTGTTTCCTACAATAACCATCTGGTGAAATGGGTTAGAATAAACCACTATAGCACTCTGGTTTGAATATCATATATCAGTGGTGTCAAACTCATGGCCTGCATACATCATGCACTGACAATGGCCATACCCGTTTTAGCAAAGGGGGGGGGGAGAGTTGTGATATGTCACGTGACTTGGTGACGACACAAGTTTGACACCCCTGCCATATATAGCATATATAAAGAATACTTAGTGATCAAGGTAGTGTCTTGATTCTATCGGACAACTGCTGTACCAAACTTCTAGATTCAAACTATGTAAGACATTGGCCTATACTTACATTAGAAATTGAGTTGTTGGCTTTTAGTTCATTTGGCTTTATCTTTCCAGGTTTCTTTTGCTCCTGAGGGGAGGTATTTTGCCCTACTGAAACACGAAGGCGCTTATCCAGTGATACTATGTGTCCTTCTGTGGTAAACATGTACTTATTGCCTGATTTGTGCACAGGATTTTCTTCATCAAACAGCTGAAATTTAAAAATATATAAATGTAAAACTCCAAGTGTGAGGAAAGTATTATTTATTTTTAATATTTATATCTCATTTCACTCCAGAGATCAAAAACTCATAAATACCTTTTATGCCTTATGATACAATAGTAATAATACTGTAATAAGCAAAAGATAACAAAACCACACAGGAACTAAAAACAACACATAAAATGGCTCTTTACCGCCAAATGTTTTTTCAAAGATTTTTTTTATTGCTTTGTGAAAAGAGCTGCAGAGGCAATACATGATATAGGCACAATCATATTCCCCAGGGAGAGAGAAACTACTGAAACTACCTATTTTCAAAGTCATTTCCTGCTCTCAATTTGTCCCAACTAGCTGTTTTCTAGGCAAACAACCCATATATATTGTTACTGGGATTCAACTCCTGCCTGTTTTGTCCCATCCAGTAACTTGCAGTGTACAAACACTAGGGCAGAATAACCTTAGCAACTCCTGCTCAGCTTAAAAGTAGATACAGATATCTTCATATCCATGGGATATCTCACCTCCAAATAAACAGTTTACCTTTTCCAGAGGTTTTATAAAAACATTAACTAACACTAGAGAGTGCCAAGCAGTGTGGTACCCAATATCTAGGGAGCCATTGGATCAATTAGTTCTCTCACCCCAATATCAACTAGAACCACTAATTTTCAGAACTATAGAACACAGCCCAATTCTCAATCTTTTTAGATATCCAGATGGATGCCATGGGCAATGGTGTCAAGGATTGTGGAGTATTTAAAAATAGATATGCTATTACTTGATGTATATTATTTATGAGGTATGTTGTAGCATTATTATCAGAAAGTAATTTGAGCAGAATCTTGTGAGGTGACCAGGGATTCAAAGAGCTAGATGAAGAGGGCAGAATTCTCCATTGTGAGCTCAGTTACTTGGATCCTTACCCACTGTGTTTCTTTCAGGCAGCAAGGAGTGGTGTGATTGCCTGGATTTGTGAGCATGTATGCCGTTAATTGAAGTCATCTCTCTATTCAGCCATGTCAACCTTCCCCTTTTAGAAAAGGTTTTAAAGAAAATGGGTAGAGAGTAGGTGCAGTGATCTTGTACAAAACAAATTGTCTGGATCTTCTGCAATTGGGATACAGTTCCAGATATGGGATGCCCAGGGCGTTGTTCACTGGTTCTTGAATGGAGGGAATATACATCAAGTAATAGTGTACATCAGACAGCAAAGTTCCATTAAAGTATTTATGATGCACATTCTTGGCTTATCAACTTAATAACAATATACTTAAAATGCATAGAAATATTGAACTTTATTTTACTATAACAAAAATGTGTTCCTAACTGCAGTTGTAGTAAATAAATTTTTAAAGAAAAATGTTCCTATGAAGCATACATACCAAAAACAAATATTTACATGTTTCACTGAGAAAAAAACTTTCCATCCGATCTTCTTTGGATTTCTCTACAACATGGTGAAGAGTAGCATAACCACATCTGAAAAACAGAATTGAACACTTTTCATCCCATTTTTAGCTTCAACCTCCATAGCAAAGGTCTAAGGAATTAAGCTAGTCATTTTATGAAGAGCTTGCAATTTGAGTAGCATAGTTTTTCTCCAGTTAATTCTGAAGGCTTCAATTTTACAAAGTCAGACCAGAGATTCAACAGCAATGAAGAAAAGAAACAGAACTATTGTCTCTTTTGAGAACAGAGATACTGCAACAATTGAAACATCTTTTATTTCTCTCAGAAATCCAGATGTATAATATGGCACAGCAGCAATACTTTCTAATCAAGTTAGAAAAAAAGGAACAAAAATCTCATAAAACTTCATATTTTCTGGTTAGACCTAGGCATCAGAAGTACCTGAAAACAACCCTAATAATTGTGATATAGGGTCATACTACTAGTTTTACATGTTATATTCAAACATTATTTTTAAAGGAAGAATTATTTCCTATAAGGTGAAGATCAGAACTGAAAAATACTGGTTTATTTACTGTATGTCTAAAATATTTCTTTTCCAAACACTTTTTTTCACTTCTATCCATAAAGTAAAAAATTTTATGTTAACTCTCAAATTCCAAAACAATTAACAGCAATAGCCTACTCAGCTATGTGAACCATTTCTAGCCAGAGTTATTCCCAATGGCCCAGAGTAAGCCACAAAGTTACAGCTGGGAAATATAATCAATGCAACGGATCTATTCTACACATTCAAGTTGCCTCTAGAATGTTGATTATTAGACACAAATAAATACAAAAAATAAATTTATAATGGAATTAGCACTATTTGAAAACAAGCACTCCAATTAGTGTTTCTAATAAAACACTTATTCAATTCTACATATTCACTCAATATTAAATTAGTAAGACTTATTTCATGTAAGCACACATGGGATTTCATGGGACTTCGATTGTTAGGTCAACATTAAGAAGATATATATGTTTGAATTATGTCATAGCAACACAGTTCAGTTATGCAAGGATTTAGTAATTTATAATGAAAACTTACTTCACTTTAGTATACTTCTCCAGACTCTGAAGAATATCCATTCCTACGTGAAGATAAAAAGGGTTCTTTGTGGCCTAATGAAAAAAAGGAAATAAATGTAAGAAACGGTGCTATATGATAACAATAACATTAAAAAAAGAAAATGAAGCTTGATTTTGGCTGTGCAAAATCAAGCTATCTAAACAAATGTACTCGAGGCCAGAACTGAAAATCACCAAATGATTCAAAGAACAAAGTGCAGACTGTGCAAAGAAGCTGAAGAAACAGTAGAAAATTGCACAAACATATTATAAACAATATCCATAACACAGCCTCCATAATTATTCACTGGAAGATCTTTGGCAATAGAGTGCCACCCACTTCCAACCCTTTCAATTCAAGGGCATTCTAAAGAATATCGTGATCAGTGGTATCAAAAACCATTGAAAAGTCTGTGTCATGCCTTCTGCTGTGCCTCAACTTTCATCAGACTCTGACTCTGACTCTGAGGGGTTAATGAACTCCGGAGCGG
>JANHFP010003699.1:52420-67652 GCA_032468135.1 Calamaria suluensis
AGGGATGATAATCAAATATTTGTATTTGAGTATGGAAAACGAAATAATTTTATATGTCAGAAAATCAATAAAAAGATTTGTTTTGAGATGGATTGCACTCATAAAGATTTGTAAATAAATCTTTAGTCAAAGCTGAGTAAGCTTGATTGGGAGAACTTTCAATTGAGGGCAGAAGGTTAAACCCTGAAGTAAGATGTACGAATAATTGTTGTGTGATCTAGAAGGAAGTGGGGTGAAGCCTTAAACTACATACTCATTATAAAACCAAGAAGAACATTGGCCCATAAAGTTCATGGGCTTTGTTGTCTATATTGTAATGCCAACAGTATAGGAAATAAGCAAAATGAACTTAAATGTTTAATAGAGGAAGGCAACTGAAGTTTAATAGGTACAACAGAAGTAAATGACTAAAACCACTGGAGAATACCATCTTTTCAAAAGGAACCGAAACAATTCAAAGGGAGAAGGAAAGAGCAGTTTATGTTGTAAGTATTCACATCTGTTGAGAAATGCAGGTAAATGAACTCTGTGGTATCATAGTCAGCACTTGGGTTACAATAATGGAAGAAGCAAATAAAAGCAATACTGTAATAACTGTCTATTATTCTTGCCCAACCAAGGGAAAAAGATAAGGATGCTGTTTTACAAAAGCAAATTGCAGATCTTTCAAAGCAGCATGAGGTACCAGGGTGGGGGGGATTTCAATTATCTCAAAATCTTTTGGAGAGCCAAACTCCATTAGAGTGTGGTCCTTCCAGGAAATTCCTGACACATCTTACTAAACAATTTCTTTTCCAGTGAGTGGAGCAAGGCACCAGAGGAGCAGCTATCATTGACCTGATACTAATCATTCAGCAAGACACAGCCGAGGAAGAAGCCAAGGAAGCAGTAACACTGGTCAAAGTTGATCCCATTATGCTTACGTTCTTAAATAAAAATAACTTAAGAGGATCTGAATGCAAAACCTGTGGGGTGATTGGGAGGTGGGGGCGGAGAAGGCAAATTGCAATTTCATATAATTTCCCAATCATGACAAGGAATCCATCTATTTTTTTCTTTAATCAGACCCCCTGCTTCTAGGGTGGATTCTGAACAGGCAAAATACTTTAATAAGATTTCAGAAAAGAGCTCTGAGGATGCCCACATGCTACCTCTGATGAAGAGAGAATGAAGGATATGATGGTATCCAGGCTTGAAAAGAGTAAGGAGTAAGCAGACTTCAAGAAGTGAAAAGGCTATCAGAAGAAAGCTAATGCATGTTCTCTGTTACTATATGTAAAGGATGCAGAACAGGGGTGAAATGCTCCCCGTTTGGATCGGTTCAGCTGATCCGGTAGTGATGGCGGTGGGTGGTTCAGAGAACCAGTAGCAAAAATTCCTGGCCCTGCCCTCACCCCCTCTGTGCGATCATCTGTGACTTTTAGATTTTAAAGGCATTTTTTCTGCCTAAGTATTTGCTGGATTTGGTAGAACAAAATGCCTTTAAAATGTAAAGAGAGCCTCTGAGGGTCACAGCAGCCGTGCAATCATGGGAGGCTTTTTTCCATTGTAAAGGCATTTGTTTCTACCTAATCCAGCAAATTCTTAGGTAGAAACAAACAGCTTTAAAATGAAAAAAGGCCACACCCACCCACAGAAGTCATACCCACAGAACTGGTAGCAACAAATTTTACACTTTAGAATGCAGAATAACGAATTTAAGCTACAGAAAGGCAGGTTCCAATCAAATCAATGGGGTGGGAACTTCCTGACCATGAGAGCATCGGTGAAAACAGTGACCTAGAGGGGTCAGGAGATTCTCCTTCCTTAGATAAGTCTAAGCAGAACTGCAGAGCCATCTCTCCGGATTATTTTGATTTAGACTCCTGCCTTGGAACAGAGGGAAATAGCTTAAATGGCCCTTTCCAACAATATTATCTGTGGTTCATTGCTATCAATTGATTGAAGCAACTGCTTTATGTTGTAATCTCGTACACCCATATCCAAGAATAAACCCCACTGAACTCATTGATAGAATTTCCTATTTTTGTGCCTTAATCTTCTTTCATCACTGCCCAATTCCTCCTTCTAAAAATATAGGCTTAAAGAAGTATCCCGATCACATGTGGAGATGGATTTGTCTTACTCACCAGTGGTACCAGTGAAGACATCGCCTTGGGACGGACTTTCTGAGATAATAGCTGTGGCCTCCACAGCCGCTGTACGATCAAAGGTCAAAGTGCCAGAAGTTGTAATCTGTCCTGAAGGACTCACGGTGACTAAAAAAAATAAATAATGAACATATTTTCAGAATTAAGTAGAATGCTAATACTTCGTGATTAAAATTTCTCCCCGGTTTTGTTTCCAACCAGCAGAAATACCCCACTGAGCTTATAGATTGTCCCACACGCCACTGAGCTTATAGATTGTTCCAAAAACAATTGTACTTCTTCTCTGAGTGAAAGAAATGTAACAAGCCAAATTAATAAATCTAAAAGCTTTCAGGTTTAACACACCGAAAAGACAGGGTGGAAAAGAACATATTTGATTAAGACGGGAAGCAAACATTAAACTTAAGTACAGAGGATAAGGCTTTAAGTAATATTTGTAAACATTTTCTTGATGTTATTACTCAAATTAAAACCATCAGCTAGTAAATAAAGATCAAACAAGGTTTTAGGGTACCAAAAGGGAAAGTGAGATGGTTTGCGATTTATACTAAAGTGACAAAGACGGAAAGGAGGAAAAGCTGCTTCTTACAAAGTGTACAATGATCATTGAATGTTGAATTGTTTTTGAAACTGAAATTTTTGTCATTTTAAAAACGACGATACATATTAAAATGACAGTTAGGATTCATTTGTGCATATCGCATGGAACCCGTACAGGTGGTGGCAGCAGTTCCAGGAAGCAAGGTGATGTTTTTGGGGGAATCCTTCTTCACTGGAGTTGTAGGCAATTCATTCTCTTTTTTTCTTCTTTTATAGGGGACAAACAGTCTTATGGGACCACTCTGATAAAAGAGAAAGCAACCATGGTCAGAATACAGAGATAGAATTAATGTTTGTTGGTTGGTTGGTTTATTCTTTGCTAGTTGATATATATAAATTGCCTCACCAAAGAAAAGATAATTGACATCTTGACACGATGAATTTAACACAGGATCTAAAAGATTTCTAGATTGCCGACAAAGGATCCCCAGTCCAAAGCCACTTGGGCCTATCGTCTTACATTCACAATTCTGATAAATATGAAATCCTTTCATTATAAATAATATTTAATCAGACAGCTCATTGCTCAGTTGCTTCTGCTGTCATGCCTTGCATGAGGAACTTCAAAAATATTCCATATATTGAACATTATTGAATAATATATTGAATGGCATATTGAATATTTGAATTCAAATAATACACTATTTTTATTCAATAAAAAGGACAGCTCTGATAATGTACTCCAAATTATTTTCATTTCATGTTAGACTACACATTCTTTAAAGGAACACAATGTTAATGAAATCTGGGAACTTTAAGGGCCCAATGTTTCTCTAAGACTAGTTTTCATGTACCAAAAATTTCTGACCCCCCCCCCCACACACACACAAATGAGCTACTTTCAAGTGTGGTAGACTACAACATCCTCCACTCCTTGCTCTGGGTTTGATAGGTACTGCAGTTCAATAAAAATTGAAATACTGTACGCTAACTGGTTACAATTGACAAGGAGCGCAGTTCAACAAATTTGGAGTACATCTGGAGGGGGAAGATGTCTGCTTTATTGAAAAGGAATCGTTTTTCCTTTTAATGCTTCTACACTGTGGAGCCAACTTTCTCTTAAGATTCCTGCCAATAACCTTTACAATGACAAATATTGCCAAATATTTGTTTGTTTGTTTATTTTATTGCTAGCACATCTATGCTACTGCAATCAGAAAAAAAAAATCCAATATAATAAGTGGGATGAGATGGGTTTCTACAAGGGAGAGAGACCCTTTCTATGTTTGGAATGTCCTTCCCAGAGAGACTCAAGTAGCACTCACAGTAACCTCATTTTGATGCCAAATGAAGATTTTTTTTTCCCCAGTTTCCCCAGGATCTTTAGATTGCATAAATCATAAATCACATAGTTTTAGATTTTGGTAAGTGCTTTGCCGCTGCCTAATTCATAGTTGCATTTACTTTGCATTTTATTTGATTTACCTGATAAATTTAAATTCAAATTGTGCTTTTTATTATAAACTGGCTATAAATTGACTAGCTGGATCTGTGCTCCACTAGGAAACTATGTGATCAGGCTTGATAAATTGACACTTACAGCTTGAAAATTAATGAGTAGTTATGATCGGCCTCTCCTCTCACCTTCTCTCTCTGAGGCTGGCCTCAATTATCCTCTCCTATGCCTTTCTCTTCCTTCCGGGTGGAAAGTAGAATGTCTAAACTCCTAGGCCAGATGAGTTGCATGCTGGACATACCCACAGCCAAGTGGCAGTTGGAACAGAGCCCTTTTCAGGTGGGGAGAGGGAGTAGAACGTCTAACTCCTTAACATCAGATAATGTTAATAATAAGAAATACTAATGATCTGATGATCATTTCAAAAAATCCTTTCTTACTGAGCACACAGAAGCCAAGAGGAACATATGTGCCAAATTTCAAATTTGTAGGCTTTATAGTTCTGGAAATTTCGTGATGATGTGTGAGTGGTATTTCACTTTTAAAAAGAGAGATTACTGGGTTGCTTAAAAGATTAAATCTAATCCATCTAATCACAAAATAACATAAAATAGAAAAAAAAATCCCATGATCAATAACATTGTAACAGAATTCCCGGTACCCATAGTGACAATCTCTCTTCCTACTTCATAGGCAATTTTCTTTTACTCCTGAGTCCCTAAAGGCTCTGCAGAGTAATCAGATTTCCAATAAATCCCCAAATGTAGTAAGGGAAGGAGTCAATCTCACAGAGGGGGCAAGTAAGCTATTCAAGAGGACGGGAGTTCCCACAGGGAAGGCTCATTTCTGAATGCCCTCTCACCACACCACAAACATTGAGGTAAACTCCACAGATTTTAAATACATTTTTAAAACAACCAGTGGATGTTTATTGTTAATAAACTACTACCAAAACTAAGTAAAATCTGGGAATAATTTATTTTACCTGCTACTGCAATAATAAGAATATATCAATTAGAAATGGTGGTAGAACCCTATTTGTTTCCCTGCTAACTTTCCTGATCCGACAAAGGAGCTTTCAACCCACAGTATTTATTAATCATCTCTGTATGATAACCAGGACATAGCAATTCAGCCCATCATTAAGTAATCCAAGCAGCAGTTGTAGACTCACCAGACTCATGTCATCACAACATGCAGCGCAAGTGCATGAGGCCGCATGGGGATTTAGTATTCCATCCTGGAACAGAATTGAAGGGAAAAAGGCAGTATTGGGAATCTTATATGCACAAAGATGATGGTAAGACATATTAATTCCCACAGTGGAAGAATGGCCAGTAAAGATGATAAAAGTGGGTGGAGATGTCCAATGTTTTAATGAAAGAGAAGAATCTATGTAGTTTTGTTGCTACTTGGAAATTGCTCCTGGACTTTGTGCTCGAAACTGAGGGGAAAAATGAAACCTTGAGCTTAGGTTTTGATGACCAGATTGACTTATCTATATAGAAATGGTCTGAAATGTAAAGCAGGAAGTTAATGCTGTGACTTTTATGTATTCTACTGCACTGAAAAAATTTGAAAGTCACTGCTTTTTTTCCTTTCTCTTTGAAGCTCTCTTCTTTCTTCTCCTTCTTCATCTTTCCTGACTTTTGTTTCTATTTGTATTTTATTTTTTAAAAACAACTTTAATTAAAAACATTTAAACTGGAAAAGAGCATTATTAGTTTGGAAAAACCGATTAGTTTGGAAAAACTGATACCTATCCAGCATTAACACAAGGACACTAGCCCTTCCTAGTTCCCCAAGCACTGACAGCTTGGCTGGCACACTGCTTTAAAGTAAAACTAACCAACTAATCTAATATCCTATCCTATGGTCTCCTCCCCTCTGTGTTCACCACTGTCATGCTTCTTTAAAGCATACAGTCTCCAGATGCTGTGGAACTACAAATAATGCAAACAGGGAGCGGTCTAAAGCAGTGGTCACCAACCTTTTGGACCTGAGGGACCACTAAATTCATAATTTTAAATCCCGCAAACCACTAATAATATGATCTGCCTAATTACTAGATGGGTGGGCGTGGCTAGGTGGCTAGGGTGGGAATGGCTAACTTGATGTCACTCACATCGAGGAATGTCTCGCCGGTCTCCACTCACTCCTTCAATCCCAGCCACTCTTTGCCTGCTCACCCGGGCTCCTTAGGGCCCCAACAGTGTAATATTAAAAATGCATTTTTTTTTCCTGCGGACCACCAAAATTTTCTCAAGGACCACCAGTTGGTGACCGCTGGTCTAAAGCATAAGCAATTTATGAAATGGTGTCATGAAATATGACCTTGGTGAAAAGAACACTGGATATGAAAGGATGCCATTCCTGGAAACTAGTGAGGGTTTTTTTCCCTTCTCATCTCCCATTTTCAATACATTGCTTATAAAATTCTTCTCTTTTCCTGTTTTTTTTTTCAAAATGTTGTTTATTCATTAAGAGAATGACACAGTAGATATTTATGTGTGCATAAGAGGTGTCTTACAAAAGTTTTCTACTGCTTCTCTGACTCCCAAATATATTTTCTGGTAGCTTTCATCCAAAGTAAGACATTGCTGGAGGTCTCCTCCATTTTCAAGAAATATATTGTATAAAGTGCAAATACAGCACATGATGAAACTCTTTCAAATGTCATAGTCCATGTGTGTTTATTTAGGAATCCATCCCACCGAATTCAGTAGTACTTATTGTGGCATAGGTGACAATAGGAAGAAAAAGATGCTACGGAATCTTACATGAATAAGGCACTGTATTGGCCTCCCAGCATAACGAATACTTCTTTTCCAGTCTTTGCTACTGGCTCTTCCAGCCATAGCTTCAAATTCAGTGGGGCTGTACCAGTTGTCCCCTTGCTTAATACAACGACCTCGGCCACCTAGTCCAGGATAAAAGAAAGATAAAACCTCACCTTCAACCACAACAAGAGCACACAATAGATACAAACTTAAAGTGAACCGCTCTAAACTTGATTGCAGAAAATATGACTTCAGCAACAGAGTGGTCAATGCCTGGAATGCACTACCTGACTCTGTGGTCTCATCCCAAACCCCCCAAAACTTTAACCTAAGACTGTCTCTGTTGACTTCACCCCATCAGCATGCCTACCGTTCCTGTCCTAATGTTCCCTTTATTTGTATTCATTTTTTGTATTCAATTCATGCTTATACTTATATATATTACCGTACCTAATATGTAATTGACAAAAGAAATAAATAAAATAAATATATATAAAGAAAGAAACAACCCCAGCTTAATCTTTGTTGTTGCCTTCTCAATATAAACACTCTTAATGGGTTAGCAAAACACAGCATTTACTTTCATGATGATGCAAGTGCCAATTTTCCTTCCCATTCACAGCTGAGCACAACACTGAGCTGAATAACATGCAGTCTAGAAAAGAATTTCTTCCAGGCCATTCATCCACTTTTAATTGCTAACATTGTTATTGATTTGCTGTGTACAAATTGATTGCTGTGTTCAAATGAACTTGATATGAAACATGTGTCATATATTGAAAAGTGGGCAAATAGTCCATCAGTTAGATGACTTGATGCATGCCATAACTTGTATCCAAGGTAGTAACTTCCTTTCTTTACTTTCACAACAGAACAAGATGTTATCCGGGTGGAATTTTGGAGGACAGAAGAACAGTTAATATAGGCAGGGAATTTTCCTTAAGTTATATTCCACATTTGCACTGCTATCGAATTTAAAAACAGATCCTGTCATTAACTCTGAGATTGACTCTGTTCCAAATTTATGAAGAAATATCTTGGATATTAGGAAATGTAACTCTTAGTGAAAGTCAATGTTTAATCCTAATGGAATTAAACAATTTTGGAGGGTTCTTAATCACTCAAATGGATCAGAAAAATATAGGTTGAAATTCCTCACCTGAACCAAGTCGGTTTTTGTACAATATCCCACTGATATTTCGACATCGCACAGGCAGTTCATTGTCATACACGGAGGGGTCCCAATTATATTTTGTACCACCTTTTTCTTGACCAGATGTTAACTGAGTAGAGGGAGACTGAGATCCTTCAAATAAAAAGTAAAGTAACCAAGTCTTAACATACAGTTTCCATTTCTGCATTTCCTTTAGAATGCCAAAACCGGGATCCTCAAAATGATAGGTAGTCAATAAAAGTTTTACTTTCTAATTACTTTCAAAAATTGCCTATTAACCTTCTTAAAGCTATTAGAGACATTCAAAACAACAAATTTGAAAAGTTGTCAGGTAAGTTTAACATCAGTTCTGAACAAAAGAAAAATTAATTACAAACTTAAGAACTTAAAAACATTTGAAATAAACAGCAAAAAGCTAGATAACACTTTGATCTGAGCAAAACAGATTAAGGGTTGAGCTAAATTTGAAGTATTAACTTTTACTATAGAATTTTAGAATTAATTACTAAAAATGGCTATCTTTTATAGGTACTAGATGTAGTTTGGCTATCTTGGCTGCTGTAGATCATTGGATTACAGCTCCCTCTTTTCCCACCCAAGCAATTTTGAGAAAGGATGGAATGAAAAACAAGAAATTCTGCTAATAAAATATTAGTTTGCTTATACAATGTTGAAAAAAACAGTTATAAATGTATACTGTATTTCTATATGACATTTTAAAAAAGTTCCCCCGGCTCACATTTTACCTGTAGTAAGAGGTGCAGATGGTCCTTTCAGACCTGCACTCTCCACAATGGTGCCATCTGTGTGAACCACAATCAGAGTGGCTTTCTCAGCATTTAAGCTGTCCCCAATCTGAAGAGCTGTTCTTCCAGACTGAAATTTAAAAAAAACACCATTCACTATTATAACTTACTGAAAGGATTTAGATTTTCACACATAAAAATTCCTAGCAAATTCCCGTACAAATATCAAGTTGCATATATTGAAGAGTGCAAGAGGAACAGTCAAATGTCCAATTTTAGAAGGAACCATTAAGGAGCACTGTCTGGGTATAGACAACTGCAAATACACTTTAAACATTAATTAACTAATCTAATCTGACAGAATCACATAAATATTTTTTTCAAGTTTAGATATATAATTTCCAGTACAGTACTCCCATAATGGATTAAATAAATTTTCTCATAAAAAATGAAATACGGTTATGCTGGCAAGATTTGTTCATAAAGCCATGTGGACTTCTAATAATCTTGTTTTCAAAATGGTTATAGATTGGTTGCATTATAATCCATTTTCAAATATTTCCGAACTATTACTGCCAGACTGAACGGTATGTAGTTGTTTCCTTTTTATTCCCCTTTTGAAGATAAAGATAATTGCCTTTCTGGAGTCAACTGGCATTTCACCAGTTTTATAGCAATTCTCAGAGACAACGACATAATTTTAATCAAAACTGATATACCTGTATATAGTTTTGATTCCTTGAACTCATTTAAGGTCTGAAGATATTAATGATATTATGTAGGCTGAGTCATATTGAACTAGAACTGCCATTTCAAGCTCTATTTATTATTTTAGCCATGCCTATGGCATTTTATACTAAATCAGTTAAAAACTCCTTGCCTCAGAAGATTTAATAATCAAGACCTTGACAGTACCAAATATAACCTCTATGTTTACTAATGTTCTACGTTAGCCAGAGGAAAGGGACCCAGTGAAGATAATGGAATCAGTAGAATCAGATGTACCACAAGTATTAGAATATAACATTAAGTATTATATTAATAATACTTGTATAAAACAAGTATTATGATGTTCCTAATAAATTTATACATTTATTAGGAATTAAGTGTGGCTCTCTTCTAAGTGAAACACCTGAAATCTGACTCCATTTAAGTGGAGAGACAGTATTTGTTTAATTAATTAGTCACATTTCAACACTGCCCCTGCTCACTGCATGAGTCTGGATGGTTTACAAATAAAATCATACAACCATATAAAACAACATGGTTAAAACAAAACCAAATTAGAACAAAAAGTTTAAAAAAAATAAACAAGTGAACAGTGGACAGCAAAAAAAGGTTTAAACAGCAGAGGGAGCAAATCACCCTCCCTAACCACCAGCCACCCCCAAGTTGCATGCCACTGTTAGAGCCCCATTCCAGCTGGCAGAGCCATGTTTTGATGGTATTCTGGAAGGTCAAGAGAGCAGGGATGCACCTCCCCGCCAGGGGAGGGGGGCTACTGCAGAGAAGTCTCTCTTTCTAGACCTCAACAGTTGAAATTGATTGATAGGTTTGGCAACATACTCTCTCTGCCTGAAGGTATGGGATGGGTTACTAAAACAGGGATAAGAGTGTTCATTAAGAAACATGGTCCCTTGCCATAAAGAGCTTTTAAAGTGATAACCAACATCTTGAACTGGACCCAGAAGCAAACTAGCATCCGATGCCACTCACACAGGAGAGATCTTACATGCACAACTCTATCAGCGTCTTAAACTCTTCATGCCACTGCATTGTACACCAGTTTAGCTTGTGGATAATATTCAAAGGTAAGCCTACATAGGTAGAGTGCATTGCAATAGTCAGTGTGAGAAATGACTAGGGCACAAGTTAATGAAAGAATAAAGGTAAAGGTTTCCCTTGCACATATGTGGTAGTTGTTTCCAACTCTAGGGGGCGGTCCTAATCTCCGTTTCAAAGCCAAAGAGCCAGCGCTGTCCGAAGACATCTCCGTGGCCATGTTGCCGGCGTAACTAAATGCCAAAGGCGCACAGAATGCTGTTACCTTCCCACCAAAGGTGGTCCCTATTTTTTCTACTTGAATTTTTATGCACTTTTGAAACTGCTAGGTTGGCAGAAGCTGGGACAAGTAACGGGAGCTCACCCCATTGCACAGCACTAGGGATTCAAACTGCTGAACTGCCGACCTTCTGATCGACAAGTTCAGCTGTCTTACCCACTGAGCCACTGCATCCCACTGTGAAAGAATACCTGTGGGCTAATAACAATAAAGAAGAAAATGTCACAAGATGTGAATCCATGTTTAACTGTGACTAACTAAATTAAAGATTTAGCTGGAATCATTCAATACCCATGAATTGCAAGCTAGCCAACCTAAGTAATGGCTAGCCTGCTGTGTTTGGCAAATCCAGTCACATTTATTCTGCTTATCTCCAATTCAAATCTTGCTAATACAAATCTGGGCAATTTGATGGCTTAATGAACCTTTGTAGCTACTTACAACACACATTTACAATAGAAGCTTTCTACCACAAAGGAAATATTGAATATGCAAAAATAAATATTGTAAGATTAAGTAAACCTGACCTTACCAATACATGTCCTGAGATTGATGCTGCATTTGCCACAGAAGTAGTGAATACATTGTCTGCAGAGGCACCCACATTGGCTACTGCTACTGTGGTTACTTCTGTAAAACATGATCCAAATAATATTTGCTGTGATATCCTCCTTCATAACTACCAAAAATTCAAGAAGCAAATATGCACATGTTCTGTTAAATGTGACCTTTATAGAATATCTTAATATTGATTCTCAGAGTACAATTTTCATTATCTACCTATCAATTTCCAGCATTTATATACTGACTTTATTAACAGAGCTACCAATGATTATGTGCACATATTAATAGCCATAATATTAATAGCCAAATAGTAAGGGAGAAAAGGAATCCTTGGCCCTGTTTATAATATGACAATCTTATTTTAGCTGATTTTTGTATGGTTCAATAACTATTGGATAAGGTTTCAGTGTGTTCTTTTTAATCTGCCTGCTGTTGCTCTTAGAATTTTTAATCAATCCAATATCTTTTGTTAGACTCTTAAAATGCAAATGGGCAAAACAAACAATTGTTTTTCATCAAGTACTCCAACTAAATTAGTAACTCAGATGTAGGTATAAAAAAATATTCAACAAGTCATGTTGGTCTGATGAAAAGCAGTGATTCGAGAAATGCTAGATTTCTGCCTGTCTGACTATAGACAAAGATCCCATCAGTCCTGTCAGGGAATAAGAAACGGCACAACTAAAATAATGTAGAGGAAAAGGTGGCACTTTCTTGACGTCATGGATGATGCACACATGTATGTATATATCCTCATGATTAGGTACTAGAGGTAATTTAAGAAGATCCAAACGTTTCCACTAAAGGAGAGACGCTTGAAAAGCAAGCACAAGCGAATACACGACCGAGTCAGGACCCGAGCTCAATGACCGGCGGGGTAGCGTGCTTGTACGCATGCGCGCCGACCTGCAAAGGCAGCTGCCGCAGCAGCCTCGTCCGCACTCGGCAGGGATTCGGCTCCCATCTCAATGTGTTCGGCATCTGCCGCCATTACGGTGACAGCCGTCACCTCCTCTTCCTCTTGTGGCTCCGCCTCCGAACAGGGCACCTGTCCTCGGTGTTCGTGCTGCTGCTCGGATCCTTCTGCGGCTGCGGCAGCTGCCGCTGCTGCAGCTACTGCAGCAGCGGCGGCTACCGCCGCCGCCTCGGCTAAACCTAGTTGCTTCGCGGCCGAGTCCGAGTCCTCCATCCGAAGACACTTAGTGGAGGGTGGGGGTAGGGGGTTATCCCGCGAGGTTAGCCGAACTTGTCCGAATGAAAGTTATTCTCCGATCTCGACCGATCTCCACTTTAAGAATCCCGAATAGGGAAACCAAGGGCCCAAAGCCACTTCCGATCTTATCCGAGTATCGTCGATGACGGCTCTTCCCGATCCCGTCCAGGAACCCGCTTCGGTCTCACCCGAGTGATCCCGACCGGAGCCGACTTCTCCCGATCCACCGAAACTTCATCTTGAAGCGGCGAGAGCGAGAACGGAAGCTCGCGAAGTTGCCCGAATAGATGGCGGTTACTCGTCGAGCTACGGCCGTTGCCGAAGAGGCCCGAGCCTTTCCGGCTATGACCGAACCGAGATGGGAAGCAAAGGTCCGAAGAGCGGCGAAGGCTTCGTCAATCCTCCCGCGCACAATCCGGACCCACCGGCGGTGTCCGAGGGGGCCCGAATATCTCCGAGGACGCGAACAATAGAAGCGATCGTGGAGTTCCGCTCGCGCGAAACCCGCCGAACGGCAATCCGCCCATGCAGCCCTTGGAGGCTGCGCAAGGGTTGTCGGGATGCTGGAGGAATTGGGGAGGGGGAGGAACGGGGGGGGGCGGTTTGAGAGAGTAGGGCGGCCGTCAGGCAAGGTGAGCGGACTTGCTTTGACTCGAGACATTGGTGCAAGTTTTGTGAACCGAGTTAAGAGGTGGAAAGGGGAGACTTAGTCTTAGAGGAAACCTGGACACCGTTGGCGACATCTCGTTGGTTATTAGGTTGCAGTCTAGCCTGCTTGCAAATGGGTTACCTTGACAATAGTGGAAACAGTTGCCCGGTTGGCTTTCAAGCAAGTACTGCTCCGTTGAAGAGAAGTTGCTTCTGCCGAGTCAACAGGGACGTGATTGACAAGCCCGCTGATGCTGTAACAATTATTAATTATCAGTGAGATGGTAAATAAAAGTAGTAATGGTAAGCTGATACTGCAGGGCTGCAGGGCATCCCACCATATTGGTGGTTGCACTTTCTATAGGTAACTATTTTATTTTGTAGACTAGGAAGGCACGGAGGGGAAAATCCTCGTGGAGAATAAAGTCACGTACCTGCCCTATAGGACAGTCGAGGCACAGATTAACTGACCGGTTTATTATTTCCCTGGCGTTGTGGCAGTGTCACCTGCGGAAATTACAGGCGGGGTTCTCACTGACCACTTGGTGACTGCTGGAATTTACGATTGTGCTGAAAACCGACTTATAACAGCTCTTCAAAATTAAGGCTGTTGCACCCACCACCCCATTATGTGATTGCAACTTGTGACTTCCGCTAGCCTCTCCTGACAAGCAAACACAATGGGAAGCAGGCAGGAAGTTGCAAGATGCAATCACATGGCATCACACATAATGACTTGTGCCGCTTAGCAATGGAGTTGTCAGTCCCTATAATCACTGAATCAAGCCCTAAAATAATTCAGCATAGGTTGAACTACACTTAATATTCATATGTTTTTAATTGAGATCCTGCCTTTCGTTCAAGTTCTTGAGGTGCCCTATTTATGAAGGTTTTTTCCCCAGGATATTTACAGTATTGTACAATGCTATACTATATTAATGAGAGATTCAGTGTGATCTAATAAACGTTATCATTTCTAGAAGACAAGTGATAGACAATAATGCTGTCATCTGAAGAGGATATGTGTCAAATGCTTAAATCTCCATTTTCTAGTATATTGTGCATTTAATATATTTTGCGGCTTTAATACATATTTTACAGAAACTCATTGTTCCATTTTAGTCAAATCCCATTTTATATATTGAAATCTAGTTTTAAGAGCAGATTCAAAAAGGGTAACAAGGAGAAACAGAGAACTAGAAACTAAATCTTAGGACAAGAATCAAAGCGCTAGGGAAGTCTTCAGAAAAGATAGCTGAAGGATGTTAGAGTATTTTCAGATATCTGAAAAAATATCATATCACTTCATCAACACCTATTTCTTTCAATCCATTATCCAGAATAATGGATTTTAGAGAAAGGCAGGTTGCAAATAAACATTAAAGGAGGAAAAGGGGCATTCTGAGAATAAGGGCAATTTGACAATGGTGGAGCTAGAAAGATGGTAGGCTTACCTTTTATTTTTATTCTAACAGACAATTATTATGGAGAGATGCTTTAATTTTGATTCCTTATTGAGGAAGAAATTTGATTGCGTAAATGACCTCTTCCAATCTGTTTCCATAATTCAGTATTGATTGGCTATCACTTTTAACTAATTAACAAACTATCAATGTTAACCACTAAAAAGCGGAACTTCCACCTTAAACTTGCATTTGGGCTGAAATTATTACCAACTAAAAATCATTTCACGGTTATTTCACTAGAGGGGGACAGAGTTACTCTTATGTAATTGATATACATTTTAATAAAGATCTTAAAGAGTTGTAAGCTGTATACAGTCTACCTTCCTTTATGCTCTGAACAGAAATATATAGATGCTATATTAGGTCATCTAGACCTACAGGGAAAAATATCAGACTGGATATATTCTGTAAAAATAGAGACATCTCTCCCCCC
>JANHFP010003700.1:22087-34441 GCA_032468135.1 Calamaria suluensis
GGATTGTTTATATTTTAAATCGGATTTTTAGGGACTTTTAATCAAATATTTTAATTGTATTTTCTAAATGTAAATAGACATTGAATTATTTAATAACTGTTTTAATTTTTGTCTCTTGGGGTTTTAAATTAACCATGGCTGTACAACGCCCTGAGTCCGCCAGGAGAGTGGCGGTATAAAAATCGAATAAATAAATAAATAAATAAAAATAAATACCTGTATTGGCTTGCCTTATCGGATCTAACATAAATAGGTACCACTTTGGCGGGAAGGTAACAGTGGTCCGTTTGCCTTGGCATGTAGTCATGCTAGCCATATTAACAGGAAAACACCTTTGGACAAAGCTGGCTCTCTTGACTAAGAAATGGAGATGAGCACCTCACCCCTAGAGTGGGACACAACTGGATGGGAAATCTTTACCTTTACCTTTAAACTTTAAAAAGGTGACAGGATAAAAATGCATTAAAGAAGGAGGAAGAGGAGGAAGAAAAACTTACTTTTTATGTGGTTATTTTTTTCCTCAAGGCAAATGAGTAATATCTCAGTGTACTAAAAGAAAAGATGATATCAGCCTCTGTCATTTAGGAGACCCATCAGAAGCAATCAGGCAGCAGGATGATGTGACTAAAAGAGCTTCCTAATACATTCTTAATGCAATTTCCTCCTCTTTATATCTTAGCCGAGGCACAGTAATAGTCTGAAAGCAAATTATTTTACTTAGTGTTTCCTGTAATGTCTTACATGGAAAAAGGTGGGCTTGGAATGATGGCTAGGTATTGATCTTTGATAGTTGAGATGTCCTCGGATGGAATTCTAACACTCTTTTTGGAACTGAAAACCTATTAAAGCATTGAGCTTTCTTCTCGAGCAGAAACTGATTCTTACAGGAGCACCTAATCCAGAATTTGGGTTTACTTAGTAGCACTTTATTAAGAGATATATAGAGATGAAGCATCAAAGGCCATTAAAAAGGACTGAAATTATTCTTTAAATATAGCTCATCCACTTGACTGTATCTCAAGAAGGAGTCATTAATACCATACAGTCAGGAAAAGTATAGGGATGGGATAGGATGGAATGGGATGGGATGGGATAGAATGCAATGCAATGCAATGCAATGCAATGCAATGCAATGCAATGCAATACAATACAATACAATGCAATAACAGAGTTGGAAGGGACCTTGGAAGTCTTCTAGTATAACCCCTTACCCAGGCAGGAAACCTTACACCACTTCAAATGAATGATTATCCAACATCTTCTTAAAAACGTCAAGTGTTGGAGCATTCACAACTTCTGGAGGCAAGTTGTCCCACTGTTTAATTGTTCTAACTGTCAGGAAATTTCTCCTTAGTTCTAAGTTGCTTTTCTCCTTGATATTAGATCAGCTGAACTCGATCGCTGTTTGCTTCTGAGCCAAAGACTGTTGTCTGAGCCAGTTCAAAGACTGTTGTCAAGCATTCCTAAAAATCAGATTCCCTGCCCCCAATCTCATTTAAATATCATTAAACTGACAACAATACACAATAGGGTATTTTCAGGGCTGGTTGCTCATTTAGGGAATTCTCTCTTGAAACGTTTTTCCTCTGGGATTGCTCTAAAGAGGTGGTTTTGTCTGGCTCAGAGTTAGGCTTTATTTAACTGTTGTTTTTGGTTTGGAATAAATCATTGACTAGCTTGATGTTTGAAGATTTTATGTCTTATATGCAGTTGTGAGATTGGAGGTCTTAAATGGACCTTATGTTATAACTTTTTACTTAGGAATATTTTACCGTTTCAAAAGAAAAGAAAAGAAAAAACCCTGATTTTTCCCTAAAATGTATTTCTGAATGATAATATTTCTATAATTGTGCCTACATAGAAAAGTTGGACTAAGGAAAGAACCAGTCCAATTTATAATTTTAGAATGTATAAGTCATATAAAAAGCCATATAAATGAAATCAGTTAGGAAAGGGGACGTTTGTGCATTCTAGAAATATTGACATAATGTCCTTCAAATACCATAATTCTTAGCTAGTATGAATTCTGAAAAATACTATCCCAATTTTCTAACGATTCTGGGTTAGGGCTTTATTTAAAGATTATTTAAATATGCATTTTACAAGTTACATCCTTTCCTGCAAACATTTTCTATTTCCGTCTTTTCATTCCAAACACAATAACCCTGGAATAACTGGGTTATTGTGTACTGTTACACAATTGTGTTCAGAACTTGTGTCTTTAGACAAATGCTACTGGATTAGTTGGGAGAGAAGATATTTATACTGATTCCATATTTGACATGTATCTACTGGTAAATTGAATATTACTTGGCCATGATAAATTATGCATCTAATATTTGCACAGATTTTGCCAAGCTTGATGATTGGATTGGATTTTTAAAATCACATGATTAGATCTCAAGAATTAAGCTACCTTCTATGGATACATTTTGGCTGATTTTCTATCTGCATTCTAGACAGAATGATACTGTCCACCCGTTTGCATGCTGTCTACATTGGCTGTCTTAGAACAATTCTATCAAAGAGGGGATCTGCTAAATTCTCTGCTAGAATTTCTGTTTCCTCTGCTCTGCTAGCTTGCTAAAGCTGTGTGGGATTCCTCTTTCCTTTCTTCCAGCAATGTTCATCCCCTCACCCTGAGTATAGTGAATGGAAATTAGTAACAACATCATAGTTCTGATTGGCAATCCAGTGGCATGTTGGAAAATATTAGAATAATTATCATATACAATAGTTTCTGTAAATTTCAGACACTGTCATCATTGGATATAATTCTAAAAATGAACAGTAGAATTAAAAATAATAGATTTTAAAATATTTTTATACATGCATTTCTCTAATGTGTTCATTTTATGACAGATCATTTTATATATCCCATTTATAAATGCACAAGATTCAAGTCTACCGCATCAAATTTTCCATCACTATGAATTCAAATTAGGCATGATGTCTATGGTAATTCTCAGTCATCCAGGTCATGGTTGTCCCAAAAGTGCTTTTTCAAGAGGCAACTGGACTTTCTGTTTTTTTTTCTTTAAAAACATTTCACTTCTCATCAAAGAAGCTTCTTCAACTCTTACTTCCATTCCCCACCATTCAGTCAGAGCTGAAGAACTTCTTGGATGAAAAGCCAAACATCTTCAAAGAAAAAATCAGAAAGTCCAGTTGCCTCTCAACAAAGCACCATTGGGACAAATTAGGCATGACTTATTATTTATGGATCTTGTCTTTCTTTTGGGATTGCATGGGAGGTCTCCCTTCAGGTTATATTCATACAAAACTATTGGCCTGAAAGAGAATGACTGCTGTATCTTTCTTAGTGACCTTACCAGTTGATGTTGACCTGAACCAAGGTCACTCTGACTCTAGTCCAGGGGTGTCAATTTCATTGAGGTCACATCAGGACTGTGGTGGACCTCGGAGTGTGTGTGTGTGTGGGGGGGACCTGACTAGGTGTGGCCAATTGGGTGGGCATGGCCAGATTGGTGCCATTCATTGGGTATGGCCAACTGGGTGGATGTGGCCAGGTTGACATTCTTCTAACTAAGCTAAACCAACTAGTGGTACCTGAACACAGTTGTAAGTGTGATCATAAGCTTTCTAACAAACAGGAACCTGCAGGTGAAGCTAAGCAGAATCACATCAGATACCTGCACAATTAGCACAGGGGCCCTACATGACTGTGTGCTCTCTCAACTTCTCTTCTCTCTATATACCAATGACTGCATATCAAATAATCCATCTGTTAAACTACTGAAGTTCGCAACACAACAACAACACAACAACAGTGCATGGTCTGATTTGAAACAATGATGAATCCTCATGCAGTCGGGAGGTTGAACAACTAGCCTCATGGTGCAACCAGAACAATCCGGAACTGAACACATTCAAAACTAAAGAAATGATGGTAGGCTTCAGGAGAAACCTTTCCATACTCCCACCTCTTCAAATACCAGACAAAACAATATCAGCAGTAGAAACCTTAAAATTTCTAGGTTCTACCATATCTCAAGACCTAAAATGGACACCTAACATCAAAAACATCATCAGAAAAGTCAGAACAAAGAATGTTGTTTCTGCACCAACTCAGGAAGCTCAGACTGCCCAAGGAGCTGCTGATACAGTTCTACAGAGGAATTACTGAGTCTGTCACCTGCACCTCTATAACTGTCTGGTTTGGCTCTGCATCCAAGCAAGGCAGACACAGACTTCAGACTGCAACACTGTAACTGAACAGATGTGTGTTATAAGCACATAGATGTATACAGTAGTGTGTATGGGACAATTGAGTTCCAACAGGAATTCTGAAGTAGGTCACTGTCAGCCAAACAAAATTCTTGAACATTTTCTGACTCTGTAGATTTCTTTCCATGTACCAAAAAATTATGTCCCCACAATAGGATCTACTCTCTAACAGCATAGTAGATTTCTGCTGGGACAAATTAATTTTGGGTTAAAAAATTGTTCTGACATGAAAAAGTTTACAACTGTCTTAATCCACAATCCTGCTGAATTACCAATAGCTTAATACTAATGGATACTAATGAATTCAGTGGATTTCCTTCCTGAATAGCAACAATTGGAAGAATAACTCCAATCTTATAACCAAGAGGTTCAGGTCCACCGGGGAGAGTGAATAAAATGAGTAAACATGCTGTACAAAAGGCTCCCAGTTTGAGCTGTGTGTTTTCTAAAAACTAAAAGCCACACCAGATATGGTACCAAATGCATCGCTGAATTACTGCAATTCTCTGCTAAAGTTGTTGCTGTGGACAGGACAATTTTCATCAGCCACATGCTGCAGGGTGAAAGGGTCTCTCCCCCCCTGCTATCGGCCTGACAAACTCACCCACAATGGTAGCTATTATCCCCTGACAGCTAGCACTTCATGTGACATATTTCACAGCAGGCCCAATTGTAAATCTACAATTGTCATCTGTTGTTTTCCATTACCTTCATGGATGGCATGTGTAAAAATGAAAATTGAGATCTTCAGCATTCTTCACAAGTGGTATGCCATAATATAAGTCACATTTTACACCTTAAGTTCAAACACTTTGATTTTTGCTCTTTGGTTTTAATCCCTTAATGCTGAACCTGCCAGAAAAATGGAAAATATAATAAGCATTTAAAACTCCAAGGAAGAAATTACACTGGTATAGGTGTTCATTACCAGTGCTTATGGGGCATTTTGTTTTTAACCTCCCTGCATAGAAAATAATTGTTGGTTGTGAATTTCTCCATAATGCAATGGTTCTACATTCAAACAATTTCTATGTGTAACATCAATACAATCCCATTCTCCAATTCCATTCAGGAAAAAGACTCAATATAATTCTTGATTGCGGGAAGGAGGAGGGGGAGGCTTGGGGACTCCCACCCTGGAAGATGGGGGGGGGATGTCATCTAGAGAGACAAAATCACAAGACAAAAAGTAAATGTATATAAAAGTAATTAACAAGACATAGAAGATTTTTAAAAAAGAGATTAAAAACAAGAAAGAGTTGGAGCTGGAATATTATCACACTGATGGCCAAGGGAATATGATGAAAACATAGTTAAAATGGGAAATATAGTTTGAAGAATTTAGAAATGTAGAATATAGAATAATATCTTAAGATAGTGTTTTAACTTTTACTATGTATTATATTAATGGATTTGATAAACTTGGATGACAAGCTGTTGTACTGAATATGGTTATATAACCCTAACCCTTCCCACTACACTTTCCCCTAACATTTGAAAAGCAATAAAGAAAAGAATTGTTGGTAGTGAATTTTTCCATAATGCAATCGTTCTACATTCAAACAACTTCTATGTGTGACACCAATACTATCCCATTCTCCAATTCTATTCAGGAGAAAGACTAGATCTAATTCTCTTTAACACCAATTGCTAATTTGCTGCAAGGAAGACACTCTGTTTTTTATCAACCTTAGATCACAGCCTTTGGGTATTTATTCTCTTCCATTCTTATTACTGATAAGCAAAATTATAGGAGAGGGACTTTTTCTTTCTTTTGCAAGTGTTTCTAGTTCAATGTATTTTTAAATGTCCAGGCATCTGCGGTTTGTTGTACTTTAATTCAATGGATATGAGATACTCACTATGTAACACCTTAACAGTAATTGTGATTTTGATAACAATTTCCTACCAATTACTATTTTGAGAGTACCTCTAAAATGTGCATTAATACTGTAGTGTGTTTTAGATCTCAACCTAATCTTCCAATAAGTATTCCGCTCCATTGCAGATACTGCAATAATGTTAGTTCTGTTTGAAGAACAGCTACACTACACATTATAGTTTCAGTAAGGTAAAAGGGACATGGTGGCTCAGTGGGTAAGACGGCTGAACTTGTTGATTGGTAAGTCAACAGTTCAGCAGTTCAAATCCCTAGTGTCGTGTAATGGGATGAGCTCCCGTTACTTATCCCAGTTTCTGCCAGCCTAGCAGCTTCAAAAGCACATAAAAATGCAAGTAGCAAAAGTAGGGACCACCTTTGGTGGGAAGGTAACAGCGTTCCATGCTTTAGTCATGCCGGCCACATGACCACAGACACATCTTCGGACATCACTGGCTCTTTGGCTTTGAAACGGAGATGAACACCGCCCCCTAAAGTCGGAAACGACTAGCACATATGTGCAAGGGAAACCTTTACCTGTTTAAGGTGAATAGACATTAGCTAGGTATCACCATGTCTATAGTCAAACTATCATTGCTAATCACTCAAATATGTGAAGAACATATTCTGAAGGGCCCTGATGCTCACTGAGTTTGGTTGTTTTCTTGCAGACATTTCATTACCCAAACATCATCAAAAGAATATATTCTTTCAGAGATACTTTGCAGGTGAAATGGGAGGGAAAGACGTCCACTAATCATTATTACTCTCTTTTTCTCACCTAACAACATTGGAAGGTCAGATGATTAGAAGAACTCAGTGACTCTGCTGTAGTTAAGACTTTATAATGCCTTGGTTAGATCACACTTGGAATACTGCATCCAGTTTTGTTGGCAAAATGTTAGAAAATCATAGAGAAGAGAAGTACAGAGAAGAGCAACAAAGATTATTTGGGGACTGGAAACTAGGCCATATGGTGAACGAATTGGGTATGATTTGTTTAAAGAAAAACAGGACTAAGGGTGACATGATAGTAGTGTTCCAATATCTAAGGGGTTGTCTCAAAGAAGACAGAGTCAACCTATTTTCAACCTGAAGGTAGGATAAGAAACAATGGGTAGAAACTAATCAAGGAGAGAAGCAACCTAAAGAGAAATTTCCTAATAGAATAATTAATCAATGGAACAATCATGTGCCCACCGATATGGCTCCATGTGCCATAGGTTTGCCATCACGGTACTAGACTGAGCATTGGTTCTGATTTTTCCTATAATCTAGAATGAAAACATAAAGTTTCTCTGAACATACAAGCAATTTAAGGAATTTAAGATCACTATTAGACACAAAGCCATATGTCCTTTCACATTACAATTGCTTTCTACCTTATGTCAACATATCCTATACTCCCCTCCCTTACCTGAAACATAAGGCTAGTCTTTAAAGTATTGCTATTTTATATGATTTGTTTGCAGAAATCTTTGCTGATCTAACAACCAACAAAGCCAACAAGGGCCCTGGTTCTATATCCCAATACACTTTGTTTCATGCTGTATTGCATAAATGACAAATATCATATTATATTTGAATGAGCTTGAAGCTCAAGCAGTGATCGTGTCTACTTATGCACTTTGTGAACTCCATTTTTCTTCCGTAAAGCACTCTTTCTCCAAAGTGAAATTGCCCTTGCAAAAAATTTCCATGCAGAATATATTAGCACTGACCCTAAAAGTAAATGCATCAATTAGTAATGGATTGTGTACTTCACAGGAAACCTTCCCTTTTCTATGATGACAGCAATAAGAAAATGAAACTTCCTGTTGAAAAAAACCTTTATGCCTGCCCTGCTCATTGTGCAAGGTATTTATTAGCTGTAATTTAATTGGTTTTTAGCTTTCCCAGATATTTGTTGCAACACAGGGCAAAAGTCTTCACTAACTTCTGCTTGTAACTATGGCAACAATGAAGTTGGAACTCATTAGAATTTTTCTCATGAGGCTTGTACAAACTCAACTGTTACTTTAGGGAAAAATACTAAAAAATTGAAGGGACATCTATGTGTTGTGAGACAGCAGCATGTCTTTTGAAACAAAATACAGGTTTGTTTGAACAGTTAAACAGGATGGGTGTGACTTCAACTCAAATTAGGTGCAGTTACTTGATTACATATCACCATGATTCCATATTTATTCCCTTTCTCTTACCTGTGCACACACATTCCACTTATTTTCAGGCTTGAACTGACCAGAACTTAATGTATTTTCTTTCATGTATATCACATTCACTCACTTTCACCCATATGTGATATGGTTTTAAAATGATCCTTTTTCCCCACCAGGATTGACAATGTTTAAGAACAATGTTCCTTCTCTCCCTTCCTAGCAGGAACTCTCTGGGAAGTGTCCCCGAAAACAGCAGGAGATCCTTAAAAGAAGCTCCATTGATAATAAGGGAGGCTACTTGAAAATTTGGAAGAATGGAAGGAAGTGGAGTCTTTGCTGCTCTCTGAGTTTGTTTTCTTGCAGATGTTTCATTAAATAACTAGGCCGAACACTGATGATGTTACCTAGTTGGGTAATGAGAGGTGTGCAAGCAAACAACCAAGCTGACAGAACACAAAGGACTCCACAGTTCAGCTCTGAGCTGCAAATATTCTCTTCTTGTGGAAGGAAGCATTTGATTGAATAAGTGTTTGTTTTTTTCGTGGAGGATGACGGTAAGATATAAGAGGTAATAAGAGCCTAGAAAAAATAAAGCAATGGGAGAGTGCAAACAAGTTTGTGAATGATTAAGGAAACATTTCAGAGAGACTAGGAGACTATTTGGGGAGTAATGCATTGCAGAATTTGCAGATTGGATAAACGGGTATTCTTTATCTGTATTTTGCATAGTGAATTACTTCAGTTGCTTTGAAAAACCCTGGATATTGTAGTAGCTTTGATTGACGTAAAATAAAACTAAAAGCAGTGGTGGGCTCCTGCCAGTTCGCACTGGTTTTCCTGAACCATATGTTAATTTTTTGCTTCAAATGCCAAAGAAGCCCACCATCAAGGAACTGAATATCTACAGACCAGTTGCTCTAACATCTGTAGTTATGAAAACCTTTGAAAGGCTAATGCTGTCTCACCTGAAAACAATCACAGATCTGTTGTTAGACTGCTGTAATTTGCATATTGGGCAAATAGATCAACAAATGATGCTGTTAATATGGCTCTGCACTACATCCTACAACATCTTGAATCTCCAAAGATCTACGCAAGGGTCTTTTTTGTAGACTTTAATGCAGTATTCAACACAATCACTCCAGACAAATTCCTTGTGTGTTCAATCACACTTGGCCAATAAACAATTCTATTCTATTCTATTCTATTCCATTCTATTCTAATTTTCTAAGCAGTTTGGAGAACTGGTTGTTGGAAGAAATATTTTCCCACTTTACGGGGTAACCCTAACCATAATCCTGCAAGGAATGCAGAAAGGAAAGATTCTAGTGTGCCTGTATTTCTAGTCTAATCCTTACCTTAATTGCCACCCCTGGTGCTTTAAGTGTTTTCAGAAACTGCCTCTGGATTAAGCTTTGTTACATTGTAACAGCCTTAAAGGTTTTTGTCAGTATGACCAGACATTCTGGCTGTAGCTGAGCTTCTCTGGAGTCCTCCATCCTCCTTTTATTCCTGAGACTTGAACAGCTATTTACAGAAGGGTTGACATAGCCAAAGAAGAAATGGCTGAGAAGCAGGATGCAAGCTTGGCATTCTGTCTCATTTTTACTGCATGTGATTTTTCCTTAAATCTGAATTATTACCTTAGAATATCTTGTGAGGTGAGAAATACCAGCTGGTATCTTTAAGTGGTGCAAATTGATCTAATTATTGCTTCTCCTGGGCTCTTTGTCAGTTCACTGAGCACAGAAATCACTTGTCTATGGGGATTTTTCAGTCATCCAGGTCATAGTTGTCCCAAAGGTGTTTTTTTCAAGAGGCAACTGGACTTTCGTAATTTCCCAAAAGTCCACTTGCCTCTTGAAAAAGCACCTTTTGGAAAGGAGTCTCTTGCATTGCTTCAGAGTGACCAAGCTTCATGATTGCTCATTGATAATAAGTGGGTCCTCCATCCAATTTGTTATAGTTTGCTCTCATGATAATACGGCAGAGTAACAGGGCACCAATTGTAGAAAGTGATCACCCGCTCCACTCCTAGAAGCATGTAATATTTTGAGAAATATTAAAAAGGAAGAATTTATTTCCCTGCATGAGAAATGGAGAAACATGTTTTCTTAGATGGAGAAAGCAGCCCCCACCTTCCTTAGTAGCCCACAGCAGATGTCACTACTTAAGAGATAAAGAGATAGCTAGTTATATTCATAGACAAAAATTCCCTGCAGCAAGGTCTGAACAAAGACAGAATTGGATTAGCCCTCACTCAAGATGTTAATTATTCTCTTTAGCTCTGCATTTAGCCCAAATATACCCACCCACTTTCTGGACAGCTTAAATGACCTCTCTGCTAAAGAGCTTCACTTTATGAGCAAGAGTTGCCTGTATTTTAACTATTTTAATTCCTCAATGTGCTCTGGCACCCTGCCTGATTTATATCTCTGGGTTGCAGGTATTGCTGAGGAAAAGTAAGATACTCATTGATCTTCAGTGTATATTCCCCCATTTCTAATCTAATGATTGGTATTTTGGGTAGCTTTTTTGCAAGCAAAGAAGTTTTTTGTATTTTTGCACAGGTAATCCTTGACTTACAGCAATTCATTTAGCGACCAATCAAAGTTACAATGGCACTGAAAAAAAGTGATTTATGACTGCTTTTCACACTTACGACTGTTGCAGCATCCAATGGTCACGAGAGGCTGGGTTAGGCTAAGTATCCCTCAATGTGAGTGACATCAAGTTGGCCATGCCCACTGAGTCACATGACCACCCAGTTATGCCTACCCAGCCAATCAGTAGGGCAGATAACCAGTTGTTAAATTATTTGAAGCTCATCACTGGCCAAAGCTAAACGAACTTCCATCTGTATTAGCCACTTGATGTAGGACATTTTCATTTTCACGGTTTTAACAGAAGATTCTAAACTGTGAAAAGTGGCATTATCATTATAGAACCACCATTTAAATAAAAATGTTTAAAATCCATTTTATACTTCGCCTCTTGGGTCCCATATCCAGCAGCCATGACTTGAATCAGAAGATTCTTTGTGAATGTCAATGTTATCTGTAACTACACTAGAGAACACCACCTCTTCAGAGTTTCAGAATAACAGAACATCTGGAGATGCCAGATGACATATCTGACACTTTCAACATGTAAAACATGCTTTCAATTTATGAACTCCTTTGATACAGTTTCAATAGTTGTTCTCTAAGATGGGCAGCCATAGAAATAAAATAATTTAAAACAAAACAAAACAATAACATAGAATGTATCCATCCAGTATTATGGGTTTTTGTGGTCATGGTTTGAATGGGCTTTGGACTATGAAACAAAATATGGAAGGACATACAGAGCCCAAACAAGCAAGAGAAAGTAACCATATCTGAGACAAAAAATAAATTCATTAAGTGATTATTTAAGATCATGATTAAGAATCAGTTTAATGAAAAATTAAGACAGAATTATCCATTCATTTGCAGACATGACTAATGAAAGGATTCATACCAGAATAAAAAAGATCCACTCCAGCTTTAGGGTAAGGCTGAGTGGACACTGGTTTTGCTGGTACTGTATATAAAAAGAAGGTTGGAAAGGGACTAATTACCGGTAGTTGAATTCTTCATCCAGCTCCACATTCTAAATTCTTTTCAGTGATATACTCTATTTCCTAATATCTTACCACTAGCCTTCAACTCAACAGAAAGGGACTTTGACTTTTTGCTAAGTCTTCTTTTGCTTGAACATAAGGTTGAATTACCTTATAGATATTGATAGTTTAATCATACTGGAGTCCAAACTTTCAGATAGTTTATGAGTTTAGATCTGATGACTTGTAATTAAAAATTGCTACTTCAAGCAAAAGTTTTGTAAGTTGTGTATTGCAATTGTGAGTGAAGGATTTAAAGCATGAGTATAAGCTGGAGAAATGAGAACTGGGGAACCAGTTCTTTATAATGGTCAATGAGATTGAGAGATCAGTAAATGCTGGATGTTAGAATTTGCATACCGGGTTCGCTTTAAGGTCATGATTATGATCTTTAAGGCGACCCATAGCATTGGGCCGGGTTATCT